>CAUYPK010010957.1:0-39503 GCA_963574355.1 Loris lydekkerianus
GGTACTGGTGGAATCACACCTGCGGGGCATCTTACAAGGGTATATGTGAAACTTAGTAAATGTGGAATGTAAATGTCTTGGCACGGTAGCTGAGAAAATGCCAGGAAGGCTATGTTAACCAGTGTGATGAAAATGTTTCAAACGGTATATAAAACCAGTGTATTGTGCCCCATGATCGCATTAATGTACACAGCTATGATTTAATTAAAAAAAAAAAAAAAAAAAAAAAAAGGCTGAGGTTGCTGTGAGCTAGGAAGATGCCAGGGCACTCTAGCCTAGGGCAAGGATTGGGCCAAATGTAGGAACCCACCCAAACAGAACTGTCCAGCCCAGGAAGAAATGAGTGCGCCAGTCTCTACCCCCCAACTCTTCGATTCCCATCCCACCTTAATCTTTTTTTCGACTCTTTTCTGACTTCTTTTTCAAACTCAGCCCGCTAGCACCCCGGTGAATCAAGGTCACGCTGCCACACAGAACCTGGGCTCCACTTCCTTTCGTTTGTGTCTCAGAATAACCTCTCATTGTCAGTCCTTGACCCCTCAGGCAACAGAGTGAAACTCTGTCTCAAACAAAAAGAAAAGCCTGGTATACTGTATATTTTGTCTCTTTATTTTGTTTATTGCCTGTCTCCTCCACCAGAATGTCAGCCCCACAAAGACAGGAAGGTTTGTTTTCAATCCCTGCTGTTTTATCGGCACTTAGAACATTGCCTGCCATAATTAATTAAATGAATGAACTGATCCATGTTCTTGATTTCTACATCTGTAGTTTCAACCAACCACTAATCAAAAAATTTTGGAAAAATAAAAACACAATACAAATTTTAAAACAATACTATATAACAACTATTTAATAGCATTTACATTGTACTAGATATTCCAATTATCAAAATGTGTGAACATTATATGCAAATACTATGTCATTTTATACCAGGGACTTGAGTATTCATGGATTTTAGCATCCACAGGGGTCCAGGAAAGATGGCTTGAGGTCAAGAGCTCAAGACCAGCCTGAGCAAAACTGAGAACCCATCTCTACAAAAAATAGAAAAACTAGCTGGGCGTTGTGGCAGGCACCATAGTCCCAGCTACTCAGGAGGCTGAGGCAGGAGGAGCCCTGGAACCCAGGAGTTCACGGTTTCTGTGAGCTATGATGATGCCACTCCCTTCCTGCTGGACAACGGAGTAACATCCTATCTCCGTTTTTTAAAAAAAAATCCAGTATTGATGGAGACAGTATTGTGTAACCACCTACTTCTCGGATTTGGGTCTTTCCCAGAAGTGAGCATCTATGGACGAGGCTGAGAACCCTCATCCTGAGGCAATAGTGGAAGGGGACGTTCCTCCCTGGAGGTGATTCTCAGTCACATTTTTCCTTCACCCCCTCCTCTGTCCTAAAAATAGTCAGGATGCTCCAAGCTGTTAGGCCTGCACAGAGCTATTTTTAGTACTAGGATGCTGGAGTAGAGGCCCAGGCTTGGCACATGGGTGGGGAAGCCGCACCTCACAGAGTCTTTTGCGTGGCCCTATAACATCCAGTTCCAATTTCTGATTTAAGAGACAGTGAAAATTGAGTTATTGGGGAAGAAGCAAAGGAATGAATTAAATGAAAGAATTTATTCATTCAGTGCTAGGCTATGTACTGAGGCTAGGTACTCAGAATACAGGAGGGAACTAAACAGATAAAAGTATCTGTGCCCTGCAAGTGAACAGGGAGAACTCAGAGTATCCACCCATGTCAGAGATCAAGGAAAGACTTTTTAAATACTAACGAGGTTTTGTCCAAAGAAGGCAGGAACCAGCCTGAAGGAGCTCCCACTGGTCAAAATTAAGATAACAACATTCTACTATGCTAGTCAAAAACCTGTGTCATAAAAACCTTGCTTACAGATGTTAAATGTAATTTCTTACAGCTCCAGTCAGGGCAATTAAATAAGCAGACTGTCTAGAGATTTCTCACAAGAATACAGAGCCAAATGCCAGGAGTTTTTGAAAAGCAATATGGCTCATTATTTCCCTTAGGATAGTCTCACTGAGCCATGGATTAATCAAAACACAGAGCACACTAAAAAGTATTCCATTACCAGGAAGTGTAATTTTGAACTTATGAGTTCTGACAATTAAGTTCATGAACTTTCCACCATGGGCTCACATTGGCAGCACTGTACAAACAACACAGTAAGGTTTTACCACCTTGGCAGATCCGTGTCTCACGGCTGTGTTCATTTCTATGTGTGGCGTGTCTTGATGAGTGGCATTCATTATTGTTGTTGGGCATTTTGTGTGCCATCACAAGAATGTCAGAACTTGGATTAGAGCAATGAACAAACATTCAATTTCTTGTTAAACTTAGCAAGAGTGGAAGTAAAATCAGGGACATGTTAGTCCAAATTTATGAGGATTATGCCATGAAGAAAATGGCAGTGTAGAAATGGATTAAATGTTTTGTCTGAGCAGAGAGAAAGAATCACTGATGAAGAAAAGCAAGATAGCCAGTAACAAGCAGAACTGAGGAAACCACTGAGAATGAATAGTCATCAAACTGTGCCTCAGAATCATTGGCTGACTTTCAGAAGCATATCAGACCAAGCAAACATCAATGGAGAAACAGGAAAATCTTAACTGAAAATCTTGGCATGAGAAAGGTATGTGCAAAAATGGTCCCAAAGGAGCTCACCCATGAACTAAAGCAAAGAGCTCGCAGGGCACTGTCTATGAGGGAGAGTCTAGCCAGTAAACAAATAACTGTAAGGGAATATCCTCCCCAGTCACCTGATCTGGCTCCAGTTACTATTTTCTTTTCTTTTCTTTTCTTCTCTTTTCTTTCTTTCTTTCTTTCTTTTTATTTTTTTTTTTTTTTGAGACAGTCTCACTATGTCGCCCTTAGTAGAGTACCATGGAGTCACAGCTCACAGCAACCTCAAACTCTTGGGCTTAAGTTATTCTCTTGCCTCAGCCTCCCAAGTAGCTTGGTCTACAAGTGCCTGCCACAACACCCAGATATTTTTTGTTGCAGTTGTCATTGTTGTTTAGCTGGCCCAGGCCGGGTTCAAACCCACCAGCCTCTGTGTATGTGGTTGGTGCCGTAACCACTGTGCTATGAGCGCTGAGCCTCCAGAAACTATTTTCTTTGCATGAAGATAAAGAAAGCATTGAAAGGAAGACATTTTGATGATACTTGGGACATCAAGGACAATACGATGACAGCTTTGATGGCCATCCCAGAAAGAGCTCCAAAATTGCTTTGAACACATGTATATAATGTGGCACAAAGCAGAAGCAGCTTTCTTCAGTCCCCAAGGACAAAAGTTGTTGGGACACTACTTCTGAGCTTCAAATCCCCTGTTTAAGATGTTTATAGGCATTTATTTTTTAAGATTCAATAAAGGAGTGTTTGTATTCAAAAAAACAAAAAAACAAAAAAACAAAATTGCTTTGAAGAGTGGCAAGGCACCGGCTGATGCACAGCTTCCCAAGGGGAGTACTTTGAAGGTTACCATAGTGATATTCAGCACCTTTTCTAGGATGAGTTCGTGAACTTAATCGTCAGGCCCCACATTCTACGTCAGAGTAGTAAAAGCTGCTAATTTCTGAGTTCTTTCTAGATGCTAGATGCATTTGTAATATGTGCTTCAGGTACATTAACTCGCTTGATCCCAGCCACAACCCAGGAAGGTAGACTCTGATTACCAATGCTTCATAGAGGAAGTAATGAATGGAGCATCCAGACCCTTGAAAGCACATTTTAGCAAAGAATGATAAGGAGAAGGAAAAAACAGGGCAAAAGGAGGGAAGAGAGAGAAGAAAACCTTTTAATAAATGTTTTAATACCCCTTTCAATACATGAATAAGCATATCAGAAATCAATTCTGCTGCATAGAACAGAAAACTCAAATAACAGTGGCTTTAAAAAGAGAGAGGTATATTTCCCCCCCACATGGGTATACAGCATCAGGCAGTTCACGGCTAGAAGTGCATCTCAACAATTATCAAGGTCCTAAGTGCCTTGTAACTTTCTGCTCTGTCATTCATGAATTTCATCCTCAAGGTTGTCTCATGACTACAAAATGGCTATAACGGCTCCAGCCATAATATCTATGTTCCAGGCAATATTAAGAGGAAAGAGCCTAGGGCAAAAGGGCATACCTCTCAACTGAATCATAATCATTAAAGAGTTTTTTAGAAGCCCCATTCAGTATCTTCCATTTATATTTTATTGGGCCACTGCTATCTGCATTAAAAGTTAGGAAAAGTAGGGTTTTTAGCTAGGCACATTGTAACCCCAATAAATATAGGGATGGGATTCTGTTAGAAAGAAGAATAGAGCATGAATACTGAGGATGCAATAAGCAGCCCCTGCCACAATAAGCATGCTGCATTTTCCTTCTGTTTTTATTTATTGCACAGGAATTCCAGCCATGCCCCCTTACACTTACTCCTTCAGTGCAAACCAAGTGCCAGACTGGTGGCTTTCATTTGACATTGAGTCCTACTTTGCCATGTACAGGCCACAGAATGCCCCTGAGAAGAGCTCTTCACTAGTAACTGACAAAGGTTAGTGGATCAAAACCACAGCTCTCTTACCTTCCAATGGAGACAGCTCTGAAGTGTGTGTCCTATGCTGTCTCCTAGAGAGCCCCACCCAATTAAGTTCCATTTGCCCTAGCAGGAACTTATTTAAAAGACACTCCCCCCCCCCAACACAGTGTGTTTCCCTGGGGTCACCTCCCACCATGTAGATATTGCCGATCTTCCCCCAAATTTCCGAACACATGAAAGGGTAGCTTTTCCAGCCACTATATAGGGGGGAAGGTGTGCGTGACTCAACCACGTGACCTGTTCTGACCAATGAGGAATGTGAGGAAGTGTCTTGTCTTTCTAATGCAAGCATTTAATTGCCAGTGGGAAGCCCTGAGATTCCTCTTCCAGGCATGTTTAGGCTGCCTTTTAGGCTATAACAACAGAGTGGAATCACTGCAACAGAGACCATATGGCCCATAAAGCCAAAAATATTTACTATCTGGCCCTTTACAGAAAACATATCCCAACAGCATTTAAACCATGAGGTCTGAGGGAGGGAGAGATTGCCACAGCACAATCTAGAACATTCTGCTTGTTGAACTGTTCAAAGTCTGCCTGTTATTTTGAAAGGTTCAAAACAACAAAAATTGCTAGTAAAGTGGGTTAAAGAGATCACAGTATTTTTCTACTCTTCCTCTCAAGAAGTGACCAATGTGGCCAGGTGCAGTGGCTTACACTTATAATCCCAGAGCTCTGGGAGGCCAAGGTGGGAAGATCTCTTGAGCCCAGGCATTTGAGACCAGCCTGAGCAAGAGTGAGACCCTCTTTCTACTACAAATAGAGAAATTAGCCAGGTATTGTGGTGAGTGCCTGTAGTCCCAGTTACTCAGGAGACTGAAGCAGGAGAATCACTTGAGCCCAGGAGTTCAAGACCAGCCTGGGCAATATGTAAGACTCCAATTCTTAAAAAACAAACAAACAAACAAAAAAAAAAAACGAAAAATTAGGCTGGCTGGGTTGTATGCACCTGTAGTCCCAGATACTCAGGAGGCCTCAATTTCGCCAGCTATGTGTCTAAATGTCTACATCAAAGGGAAAAGTGTTCTACCCCTTTTACACATATTACCCTGGTGATGTCCAAACATAATGCTCTCACCATATTCAAGGTACTAAAAGGCAAGTCTCTCCCTGCTTTCCAATAGTAATAATAAGCCAAGAGTTGACACTCACCTGTATGGTCCCCAATATTTCCTAGTATCCCCTGCAGATGGGAAGGGCCCTTGTGACTCATTCTAGCCAAAGAGTTATAACCACTGGGACAAGGCATTTAAGATCCAGTGTATCCCTCTGTCCTTTCGTTCCTTCCCTTTCTGAGATGGCTTTGGAAGCTATGTGAGAGATGGTGCTGTTGCAAAATGGAAGAAGATTGGATCTCTGAGTCACAACTTGGAGGCAAGCCCTGCTAACCAGCTTTACAAAAATGAGAAACAAACGTGTGCTGTATGAAGCCACTGAAGTTTGCAATTTGTTATTGCCACTGAATGTAGCCTTATGCTGACTAGCAAGCATGATTTTGGACAAAGGATGAATTCTCAGGGAAATTTTGCAGACATTGCATGTCATTATCTCCAGATACAATTTACATAATTCATTTTCCAAGAGGAGCTCACAGAACTTAATGAAGTTCTAAGATAGATAAGCAGCACATCCCTGATCCCATTTGTTTAAGGAGAAAAATTAGTTATTATACAAAGACTGTTAACCTTCTCTTTAAAGGGGATATAGCTGACAGCCTCTCTGAGCAGTGATGCATATAAATCATTAACCCACACGAGCCTCAGTTTACCCATATGGAAGGCTGGTTGGAAAGATCTCTGCAATTGAGTTTCTCATAAAAAAAAAATCCTTAATTCTAATTTCAGTCTGGATAATTTGGGGAAAAGAAGTAGAGAGGGAAATTGGAAATAATTCCCTCCATGTGGCAACCCCTGAATATCACACACACACACACAAAAGTTATAGTAAGAATGGGAGCAAGGATTCTAAAACTTCCCACTCCTGGGGAACCTGCTGTCCTAAATTAAAACTTGCCAGTGATTTTGGCAACACCCTCCTGCTTCTTTCTGCCAACTAACTCACTGAAATTAACAAATGGCCTGTTTGCTTATGTTTGGTCTGTCCTTAGCACAGAAACGGTTCTCCACGCACATAACTGATTATATCCAAATTTACTCCCAGTTTTTCCTCTCCTCTCTGCTGTTGTGTTGTGTCCTCAGTTTGAAAGGTCACATTCATCAAATTAGAACATGAAAGGTTGGCACACAGACATTTCATGTGAATGCCTAAATGCCTGGAGCAGGATAAGGAAAAAAAACTTTTGCAAAAGAAAAATAATTATAATAACAGCTCGGGCACAGTCCTAGAAGTTTACATATATTAAATTTAGCAACATTGGACTTTTTTAACAGCCTCATTTTCTCTGAAGTACATGATTTCATTTGCCCAAACAAACCATTGCAATAAATTTGTAATGCATAAAACTGCAGTTATCATCCTAAAATGTAAAATGAGAAAAGTGGTGATCTAAAATAACAGAAACAAATTGCTAACACCCTGGTCTGAGATTCCATGTCTCCCACCTGGACGGTGCTATTATTTCTGCCCGGATCTGCCCCCATAGTCTGTTTCCTCCCCAGCGGCCAGAGGGTGCCTGTGAACATCTAAATCAGGTCACATTGCTCTTCTGCTCAGAAATCTCCATGGCTCCCACTTTACTTGAAGTAAACGCCAAGGTCCTTCAGAGGACCCACAAAGCCCTGCATGATCCGCCCTTGTTATCTCCCTTTTCTTGTCATCTCCCTTTCTCACCCTCGATCCCTCCCTCCAGCTTCACTGGCCTTACTGTTGCTCAAGCATGGCAGGCACAGTCCTGCCTCAGGGCCTTTGCATTTGCTATTCCCATTGCCTAGATGGCTCTTCCATTCAACTCCCTCCCTCACTTGTATCAAGTTTTGCTCAGTTCTCACTCTCTTAATGAAGCCCACCCTAAACACCCTACTTAAAACTGCAACTCACACCCCCAGCAGTTTTTATATCCTCCCGCTGTTCTATATTCTTTTTTTCATACCACCTTCTAACCTATTTATGTCTCACATTTATTATTTATTCCCCCAAATTCAAATTTAAGACAAAAGAGGTAGAAACTTGGCTTATTCATTGCTGTGCCCTGAGAATCTAGAAAATACTTGGCCCTGCCAGACACAATGGCTGTCACCTGTCATCCCAGATACTTAGGCTGAGGAAAGAGGATCACTTGAGGCTGGGAGTTCAAGACTAGCCTGGGCAATACAGCAAGACCCCATCTCTAAAAAAATATTAAAATAAAAATTCAAAACCTAGCCTATTGTAGGTATACAATAAATGCTAGTTGAAGGAATGGATAAATAAATAAAAGATTTGCTTTGGAATATCAAATTTTTAGAACTTTGAAATATCTCAGTTTTGACTTTCGGGGTAGGTCTTCATTTGGTTGCCACCATACATTAGCCACTGATGATCCACATTTTCATCTCGACCTGCAAGCATTTATTCAACAACATTGTGTGGTCCAGATTAAAGAGCTATTTTCGTCCTCTCAAAGCAGGAACTCCTTCGAGATTTGCATAAACCATTTAGGAGCCAGGGAACCTTGGGATAGATGTGAATGTTGGAATGTGGGTTGTTAAGAATATTTTAAAGCTAGTGAGAAAAAAAAAGAAAGTTGAAATAAAACAAGATTGTCCATGTGGAGGCATCTGCAAGACAAAATACCCACCACTCCACCCCACCCCACCCCCGTCAACAAACAGGACAAGTAACACTTCTCTGCCCTTGTGGGAACAGATTGAGTGGAGGGAGTTGATGGGTGGGGAGATGATGCTGCCAAAATCCCAAAATAGAGCTGTTCAAAACACCCTTTCACAGCACGTCAGACAAATGCGGAGTGGGGACTGTGACATCCCAGAGTGATTGAATGTCAAGTGGAGACTTCTTTGAAAAACGGAGATAGGGTATGAAAACATACTCCTTTCATCTCTTTCCAAATCTGGGTCAAAATGCTCAACTGTGGAATCAGGACACTGTCTCAGCTGTCTGAGTAACAACGCCACCTTAATCTGCATCTGTCAGGGTACCAAAATAGTCTGGCTCCTCTGATTAATTGATTTGTGTGGTATAAGTTCATGGAGTGCTTATGTTCTATGCATTGGAAAATACAATGAATTCTTTCTTACAGTCCTTGACCTCAAGGGTCTATAATCCAGTGAAAAAAACAGGGAAGTAGTGAAAATGCAGTTGATTGAATTCTTGTTTCCACTTCTTCAACCTTCTCTAGACCCACACCCTGGGCTATGCAGTTGCTCTCACCAAAGGCAGAACCCATGGCCCTTGACCTTGGGCCATATGACCTGCTTTGCTCAACAGGTAACAAGTACCAAGTGTAGACCTCAAGAGGCCGGCTGTGTTTCCATTTGCATTCCTATTTCTGTCATTGTCATAAGGAAACCTTCCCCCCAGGAGTAACTATTCCTATGGCCAAGGCCCCAGAATGAATCCATCCAGAGTGGACCTAAACCCAAACTGTAGAGAGAAGCCAAGATATGAACCAAAGCTACCCAGCTGATCTCCACATGCATCCGCCAAGTCTCGGCCAATCCCCAGAAATGAGAGTGAGCAGAAATGATTGCTTTTATTTATTCTTTTGGAACAGCCACCAAAGCAGCCCACATGCTGGGCTATAAAGCAAGCCTCAATAAATTTTGAAGGACTAAAATCTTACAAAGTATTAGCATGGTGGAATTAAACTAGAAATCAACAACCAAAAGATAACTAGAAATTTCCAACTGCCTAGAAATCTAGCCACATATCTCTAAATTATCCACAATTCAGAGAAAAAGAAAAATCACTATGGAAATTAGGAAATTAGGAAATCTTTTGGACTGAATGATAATGAAACTACAACATGAAAAAAAGTTGTAGAGTGCAACTAAAGGAATAACTAGAGGGAAATACCTAGCTTTGAATGGCAATATTAAAAAATGAAAACATTTTATTGTTCTTTCAAGACACGGAGTTTGGGGGAGCTCTTTTCTTATGCAGCTATAGCTAACTGCTACCATAACTAGGATTTCTATTATATTCGTTATGTGCCAGACACAGTTCTAAGTACCTTGTAAATATTATACACATTAATTTTTCGAAACCTCAGAAGAATTATAAAAAGAAGATACTACTATGGTCCCCGTTTTTAGACACAAATAGGCAGAGCCACACAGGTTATGTCAATAGCTTATAAGAAGCACAGCCAGGATTTGAATCCACACAGGGGTGGAGGATCTGCAGCTTCAAGGCCCCATGTGATCCTCCAGATCCCCAAGTGCAGCCTCCTACTGAACCCAAACTTTATAGAACAAATCCTTGTATTAAAAGGATTTGCTCTGTAAAATTTGCATTCAGTCAAAAGATTGCACTCAAGGATACAGAAAACCACAAGTGGCCACAAAGCCCCAGGTTCCTCACCCCTGGATGCTTGGGCTGATGCTTAAGAAAAAGTGAAGGCTGTTGAAAAACTTAAGGCCTGGAGGCATGAAGGACATAGCCAAGAGTTCAGTGGAGTAGGCCCACAGAATGACAGTAAGTTTTAGCAGGAAATGAGAATAAAGAACTAGTTCAGATCTGGTCAAGAAGGGTCTTTCTGGTTGGGCGTGGTGGCTCATGCGTGTAATCCTAGCACTCTGGGAGGCCAAGGTGGGTGGATCCCCGGAGATCACAAATTTGAGACCAGCCTGAGCCAGGGTGAGACCTCATCCCTAAAAATAGCCAGGGGTTGTGGCATACACCTGTCATCTCAGCTACGCAGGAAGCTGAGGCAAGAAAATTGCTTAAAGAGTTTGAGGTTACTGTCAGCTGTGATGCCACAGCACTCTACCCAGGTGACAAAGTAAGACTCTGTTTCAAAAAAAAAAAAAGAAAGAAAGAAAGAAAGGTCTTTCTGATCAGCCACAGTGCCTCACACCTGTAATCCCAGCACTCTGTGAGGTCAAGTAGGAGGATCATTTCAGACCAGGAGTTCAAGACCAGCCTGAGCAAGAACAAGACCACATGTCTATAAAAAAAAAAAAAAAAGAAAGAAAGAAAAATTAGCCAGGAGTGCTGGCACCCACCTGTAGTCCCAGATACTCAGAAAGTTGAGAGAAGAGGATCCCTGAAGCCTAGAAGTTTCAAATTGCAGTGAGCGATGATGATGCCAGTGCTCTCTACTGCCAGAAACAGAGCAAAATCCTGTCGAAAGAAAGAAAGAAGGAAGGAAGGAAGGAAGGAAGGAAGGAAGGAAGGAAGGAAGGAAGGAAGGAAGGAAGGAAGGAAGGAAAGAAGGAAGGAAGGAAAGAGAGAGGAATGAAGGGAAAGGAGGAGAAGAAAGGGAAGAAAGGAAGGCAGGTCTTGCTAAGGCATTTAAGTTGAAGTTTTATCCCAAAGTCACCAGCGATTCCAAGCTGGTTAAGTAGGGAGGCAACATGATCAGACTTGCACCTCACAAAGAACCATCTGTAGTACATGGAAGATTGGAGGGGAAACAGGTTGCAAAAAATCCAGTTAAGAGGCCATGAAAGCATTGATAAAGACTCTTCTCCTTGACAAACTCTATAGACAGTCTCCTCTGAGCCTTCTTTTCAACTTGGTCTTGGACTCTGTCCTCAGCCTGCCTAAGCCAGTCTTGGCAAAGAACCCTATTAAGTCATTCCCCCTGCACTTACTATTTGATCACCCTGGACTTCTTCAGCAGGAATCCTGGTAAGTTGGTATCTTAATCCATTTGGGCTGCTCTAAAAGAGTACCATAGCATAGGTGCTTATAGACAATAAAAATATGCTGTTCACAGTTCTGGAGCCTGGGAAGTCCAAGATCAAGGTGCCAGCACATTAGTATCTGGTGAGAACTCACTTCTTGATTCACAGAGGGTCATCTTTTCACTGTGTCCTCACATGATGGAAGGAGCAAGGGACCTCTCCAAGGTCTCTTTGAGAGGGGCACTAATCCCATTCATGCCCTGATCACCTCCCAAAAGCCCCACCTCCAAATACCATCATGTTGGGTATTTAGGTCCCAACATATGAATTTGAAGGGGACACGTACATAGTCTATAGCAGTCAGTTTAGCAAGACTGCCTACCTGTGATGTCTCCTCTTAGTAATTCTCCATCCACTAACCCCCTCACTTCATTCACTGGCTATAAATCTTTGCTGTATTTGGAACTGAGCTCAGTTCTATACTAAAGTCTCTTTTCCCTTGTTACGATAGTATTGAATAAAACTGTCTTTGCCACTTATTTAACTCACATCCAGCTCTGTCTCTTTGCCAACATCCAGATGAGTCACGAAGACCTGAACTAAGACATTGGCACTTACTATCGATTCATGTATGAAACATTTGTTTAGCACTTATTGTGTGCCAGATGTTGACTGAGCAATGTGAATACAGCAGTGTAAACAACAGGCCAAAATCCCAACCCATGGCTGGGCACCATGGCCCATGCCTGTAATCCTAGCACTCTGGGATGATAACGCAGGAGGACTACCTGAGCTCAGGACTTTGAGACCAGCCTGAGCAACAGTGAGACACCATTTTTATTAAAAATAGAAAAACTAGGGCAGCACCTGTGGCTGAGGGAGTGGGGCCCCGACCCCATATACCGAGGGTGGTGGGTTCGAACCCGGCCCCGGCCAAACTGCAACATAGCCAACGTTGTGGAGGGCACCTGTGGTTCCAGCTACTGGGGAGGCTGAGGCAAGAGAATAGCCTACGCCTGGGAGCTGGAGGTTGCTGTGAGCTGTGATAGTCCAGCACTCTACCAAGGGCAATAAAGTGAGACTCTGTCTATACAAAAAAAAATAGAAAAGCTAGGCAGCTGTAGTGACACACACTGTAGTCTCAGCTACTCAGAAGGCTAAGCAAGAGGACTGCTCAAGCCTAAGAGTTTAGGGTTGCTGTGAATTACGATGGTGCCACAGCACTCTACCCAGGGCAGCAGAGTGAGACTCTGCCTCAAAAAAAAAAAAAAAAAAAAAAAATCTAGGCGGACTCTCCAGTCCTTAGCTGGTGAGACTGGCAGATGGAGAAGAGAATGCTGGGATAAACAGATTTGGTGGAAGAAATGGCAACGTCAGCTTCGGGCATAATCAAGGTCAATGCTTATGGAACATCCATGAGGAGATGTCTCATCAGCAGCAGGAGATTATGAGTCTGGAACTTGGGAGAGAGTTTTGCGGCTGCAGATGAGAAAGCATGCTATTTTTAGTTAAAGCATCCATGTGGATGAAAAGAAGTCTCCGGGAGGATAAGAGAGAAGAAAAGGAATGAGAACAGAAACCTGAGAAGACTCATTGATGGACCAAGGGTTATAATGACCATGAAGGAGATTGAGAAGGGAATGGCCAGAGAAGGAACTGGAGAGGAGGGCAAATTAGTTTCCTAGGGCTGCCGTAACCAAGTACCACAGTCTGCGGGACTTAAGACAACAGAATTTATTTTCTCGCAGTTCTGGAGGCCAGAAATCCAAAATAAAGGTGTCGGCAGTACCATGACCCCTCTGAAGGGTGTTGGGCAGAATCCCTCTTTGCCCTTTCAGCTTCGGGTAGTTTCTAGCAATCTTTGGCATTCCCAAGTTGATAGCTGGATTACTCCAAGTTCTGCCTCCTTCTTCATATGACCATCTCCCTCTGTGTCTTCACGTAGCTTTCTTAAAAGGACTCAAGTCCCTATCCTACTCCAGAATGACTTCATCTTAGTTTAACTAGTTATAACCCCAAAGAACCTATGTTCAAATAAGGCTGCATTCTGAAGTTCTAGGTGGATGTGAACTCGGGACAGATACTATTCAACTCTATACAAATAGAGTTCTCCAGAGAAACAGAAGTAATAGAAGATTAGACAGGAGGGAGGGGGATTGATGTGCTCCAACTTAATGGGCCAAATGTGGAGGTGTATGGCACACTTCCTGGGACCGGGACAAAAGTACAACAGGGGCTATACCTAACAAATGCAAACATTGTAACCTAATTCTCTGTACCCTTAAATTACCCTGAAATTTAAATGAAGATCAGATAGACAGATGTATACACAGTAGAACTTCTGTAAATTGACCACCAAAAGGACTATAACAAACTGGTCAATATATGGAGGTGGTCAGCATAAGAAACTAGGCCTACTATACTAATGCATACATGTGGTCCATGTCTAAGTCTATGAAAATTAGGTCAACTTAAGGAGATAGTCAATGTAGGTAGTCAACTATGGAGGTTCTACTGCATGTATAAAGAGATTGATTATAAGATATCGGTTCATGGCTTGGCACACATAGCTCAGTGGTTAGGGCTCTGGCCACATACACTGTGGCTGTTGGGTTCAAACTCAGAATGGGCCTGCTAAACAATGACAACAATAACAAAAAAATAGCCAGGCATTGTGATGGGTGCCTGTGGTCCCACCTACTTGGGAGGCTGAGGCAAGAGAATCACTTGCACCCAAGAGTTTGAGGTTGCTGTGAGTTGCAACACCATGGCACTCTACCAAGGGTGACTCTGTCTCAAAAAAATATATAAAAATAAAAAAAGATACTGGCTCACTTAATTATGGAGGTCAAGACATCCCACTATCTGCTATCTGCAAACTGAAGACTCAGGAAAGTCAGTGGTCTAGTTAGAAGACCTGAAAACCAGAAGTACCAAAGAGAAGAGAAGCTCAACGTCCCACCTCTGCAGTCAGGCAGAAAGTGATGAATCCAACCTTCCTCTGCCTTTTTGCTTTCTTCAGGCCCTCAATAGATGGAATAATCATACACACACACACATTCACACATATTGAAGAGGGCCACCTGCTTTACTCAGTCCACTAATTCAAATGCTAACTTCTCCTGAAAATACACAAAAAACAAGGTTTAACCAGCCATCTGGGCACCCCATGGCCCAATCAAGTTGACACATAAAATTAACTATCACAGTAGTAAATTGAATAGATGTGGCCAAGTGCAGTGGCTCACACCTCTAATTCACAACTTGGGAGGCTGAGGCAGGAGAATCGCTTGAGTCCAGGAGTTTGAGATTTCAGTGAGCTGTGATGATGGCATGGTACTCCAGCCTGGATGACAGAGCAAGATCCTATCTCAGAGGTGAAGAAAAAGAAGAAGGAGAGGAGAGGGAGAGGGAGAAGAGGAGGAAGAAGAAGTGGAAGACAAGGAAGGGGAAGAGGAGGAAGAGGTAGAGACTCAAAGAGACAAAGCCCCCAGGAGCTAACTCATAACCAGTGCAAAGTGAGAGTTAGTGAAGGAACGTCCCATCCACTCCACCATCCTATAGAAGGACAGTGCTGAAGTGCTCATTGCACAATTTATTTACCTGCGTAGTAACCAGCTCAATAATATACCCTTTTTTAGCTTTTCTTCCTAACCTCTGCCAACATCCCCACTACTGCTTCCTGAAACCGTCTTCCAAATAAACTATCAGAAAAGCAAAACTAAGACACAATGGAAGAGAATACTTCAGAAGGCCAGGAGTAGTCATAACGTCAAACGCAGACAGACCATGAATAATAGAGTGGGACAGAAAAAAAGAACTGAGACATGAGGGAAAGCCATTTCACATCATGAACTAGTCCTAGGGCCAAAGAAGTGCTTGGTTCCATTCTAAAAGTAGTACATTAATTAAAATTTGCAGAGAAAGTAAGCAAATGTGTTCCCCTTTATCTCTGCTTGTCTTAGTTCTGTTCTCCCAACTTATGGGTAGTGGTATTAGAACAAAGTTTCTAAGGACATAAAAATGTGGACAATCCTTATTAACACGAGTTCATATCTACAGAGCCAGCCAGTCCTGCCTGAATTCAGTCTAAGGCAGGAACTAAAAATACAAGTTCCTCTTCTAAAAATTGCAGGTACATTATGCTAAGGGAGAAAAGCCAGTCACAAAAGGACAAATACCATATGGCCCCACTTGTATGAAATACCTCGAGCAGTCAAACTCATAAAGACAGAGAGTGCCAGGGGCCGGGGAGGGGTGGGGAGGAGACGAGGAGTTAATGTTTTATGGGGACAGAGTTTCAGTTGGGAAAGATGAAAACATTCTGGAGGTGCTTCCACAACAATGTGAATTACTTAATGCCACTGAACTGTACTCTTAAGAATGGTTAAAATGGTCAATGTTGTGTTATGTATATTTACCACAATAAAAATAATAGAGGGATATATCAATGATTGTTTCAAGCAAGAACCATCAGCACATGCTAAAAAATTAGTGGTCAAAGGTTTGATGAGAAGCATCACAAGACTGGAGAAGCAAGAATCCAACGTACTCTATTCTAATATGAAGGCAGTAGATGAGCTAATACAAGGGGATTGGGGTGGGGAAAGAGAACATAGGGAGAGGGGTGGAGGGAGCAGGATGGGGAGGTCACAGTGTATGGCACATCTCTTGGGGGCAGGACACAATTACAAGAAGGACTTTATCTCACAAATGCAATCAGTGTAACCTAATTCTTTGTACCCTCAATGAATCCCAAGCAATAAAATAATAATAATAAGGTTTGATGAGAAATATTTTATTTGCAAAGTCTCCAAGTATTTCCCCATGAGATGCTTAATATACAGAGATGCCCATAACAGTCACGTGTGATGCACATCATTTTAATTGTACACAAACTTTTTGGACACCCTGTATTACAAAGGTAACAGTGGGAAAACCTGGAAGATCATTTGAACCAAAATCCCTTAATCAATACAAGGATAAATCAACATCCTGGACCTCCCAGTATGACCTGTTGAGAAGGATGCAACCTCATGACTGAGGTGTTCTTGCCAAAAATGCATTACCTGAATTTAATCTTCAAGACAGTCTACAAAACAGCTGCCCTGCACATTTCAAAAGTAACCAGAGCTGAACTGACACCCCTACAAGGAAAAAAAAAGTGTGAAGAACTAGACAGACAAAGACGAGGGAATCTTCCTGGATTAGCACCGTGTGGTCCTGGATTGGATCCTGGGCGAGAAAAAAAGAACACCTCAGGAATAGTCAGCAAACTTTGAATAAGGTCTGTAGATTAGACATAAGCATTACATCAATATCAATGTTTTTTTTTTGAATATCAACTTTCTGATTTTGATTATTGTACTCTACTTATATAAGATGTTACAATTTGGGGAGTCTAGATGAATGATGTGGAAACACTTTACAAGTTTTTATATTTTGTTGAAAAGCAATTCATATAACACAAAATTAATCAGTTTAAAGTATACAATTCAGTGGAATGTAGTACAGCCACAATGTTAGCCAACTACCACCTCTATCTAGTTCCATCCCCAAAGGAGACCCTGCCCCCATTAGAAGTAACTCCCATTCCCCCTTCCCCAGCCCCTGGCAACCCCCAATCTGATTTTGTGTCTATAGATTTGCCTGTTCTGTACATTTCATAGAAATGGAATCATACATTATGTGGCCTTTTGTGTCTGGATTCTTTCACTCAGTATAACATTTCCAAGGTTCTCCCACATTGTAGCATGGATTGGTGCTCCATTTCTTTTTGTGGCAAAATAATATTCCGTTGTGCCACA
Organism: Loris lydekkerianus; assembly: GCA_963574355.1. Lineage (NCBI taxonomy): Eukaryota > Metazoa > Chordata > Mammalia > Primates > Lorisidae > Loris > Loris lydekkerianus. The sequence continues at coordinate 17,152 of CAUYPK010010957.1, forward strand.
GTTTGTTTCTGCATTTATCTGTTGATGGACATTGGTGTCACTTCTACCTTTCAGCTGTTATAAACAGTGCTGCTGTAAGCATTCATGTACAAGTTTTTTTTTGTTGTTTCTTTGTTTGTTTTTAGAGACAGAGTCTCACTTTGTCAGCTCACAGCAACCTCCAGCTCTTGGGCTTAGACGATTCTCTTGCCTCAGCTTCCAAAGTAGCTGGGACTACAGGCCCCACCGCAGCGCCTAGCTATTTTTTGTTGCAGTTTGGCTGGGGTCAGGTTTGAACCCGCCACCCTCTGTATATGGAGCTGGCGCCCAACTTATTGAGCCACAGGCGGCACCCCATGTACAAGTTTTTGTTTGAATACCTGTTTCTAATTCTTGGGGGTACATACCTAGGAATGCAATCACTTGTGCTATATTTGCAATGTTTTTGAAAGTCTGAAATGACTTGCAAATAAAATGTTTTTATAAATCAAAATCAGGAAGAAAAATAAAAAAAAAGAAAGAAAGAAATCAAAATTGTCCAGGAGCAGTGGCAAGCACCTCTAATCCTCTCACTCGGGTAGCCCAAGGCAGGAGGATTGCTTGAGGCCAGGAGTTTGAGACCAGCCTGAGCTAGAGCAAGACTCCATATCTACCAAAAATAGAAAAATCAGCAGGGTGTGGGTAATTTGTGCCTGTAGTCCCAGCTACTCAGGAGGCTGAGACAGAATCATGTCTTGAACCTAGGAGTTTGAGGTTACTGTGACCTGCGATGATACCACTGCACTCTAGCACAAGACTGTGACTCAAAAAAGAAAGGGAGGGAGGGAAGGGAGGGAGGGAGAAAGGGAAATTAGATAATCAATTCCACTATAGACCCAGCTACCAGGGAGGCTGAGGCGAGAAAATCACTCAAGTCCAAGAGTCTGAGTTTGCTGTGAGCTATGACACTATGGCACTCTACCGAGGGTGACAAAGTGAGACTCAGTCTCAATAAAAAAACAAAAATAGAATATGTAGATAAATTCACACACTCTTGAAACAAGCTAGACGGAACTGAGACAATGCCTCAAATCTAGATGTGGTGACAGAACTCTTGCGCCCTCCTGTGGACATTAATTAGGTACTGAATTGAATTGGGAGTGCAGCTCTGAGAGCGACTGGGGAAAAGCCTTTCAGACACAAGCATGCATCAGCCAGCAGAATTGCAGGTACTGAGGCAAGTAAACCAGAAGGAATTAGCATCATCATGCAAATGAAAAGCTGGAAGACATACTAAGTGAAATAATCCAAGCAGGGAAAGACAGATACTGCGTGATCTCAACTCACATGTGAAGTCAAAAAAGTTGAGTTTATAGAAAAAGTTGAGCTTATAGAAGCAGAAGAAGAATGGTAGTTACCAGGAGGGGATGGTGGAGAGGAGCAGAGAGATGCTTGTCAAAGGGTACATGTTTCCTTATACAGGAGGTATAAGTTACGGCATGGCTTGAAAACTACAGTTAATAATAACAATTGGGGGCCAGATTCAATGGCTCACACCTGTAATCCCACCACTTTGGGAGGCTGAGACAGGAGGACCGCTTGAACCCAGGAGTTCAAAACCAGCCTGGGCAACAGAGTGAGAACCCATCTCCACAAAAAATATAAAAATTAATCGGGCATGGTGGTGCACACCTGTAGTCCCAACTACTCAGGAGGCTGAGGCAGGAGGATCACCTGAATCTAGGAGTTTGAGGCTACAATTAGTTGTTATGATCACAGCACTGCTCTCCAGCCTGGGTGACAGCAAGACCCTTTCTCTAAGTAATAATAATAATAATGACAACAACATATTGTATATTTCAAAATTGCTAAAAGAGTAAATTTCAATTGTTCTCACTACAAACCATAAGTATGTGAGGTGATGGATATTTTATTAATAACTAGTTCGTTTTAATTATTCCACAATGTATCTATCAAGACATCACATTGTATCCCATAAATAAATATAATTATTTGTCAATTAAAAATAAAAGAAAAATAAGTTGGATGTGCCACTCAATTTTCAGAACAGTGAGGTTTACACAGATGGTTTTGAGAATCTCCTGAGGACTGGAAGCATAATCCCATTTATGAGTATGTGGTGTCTACATATGAAAGAATTCATAGAGCCACAGACTTAAGATTTATGCATTTACCACGCTATAGCACCAGCAAGCCTTTTCTACACCTGGAACCACCTTTACTCCTAGCTGTTAACTGCCCCCCGTCAGGTTTCAAGGCTCTCTACCCACATGTTAACTTCACCTTAATTATACATATAAACCAGGGATTGGCAAACCTTTTTCTTTCTTTTTTTTTTTTTAGAGACAGTGTTTTATTTTGTTGCCCTCGGTAGAGTGCCATGGCGTCACAGCTCACAGCAACCTCCAGCTCTTGGGCTTAGGCGATTCTCTTGCCTCAGCCTCCCAAGTAGCTGGGACTACGGGCGCCCACCACAGCGCCTGGCTATTTTTTGCTGCAGTTTGGCTGGGGGCCGGTTCAAACCCACCACCCTCAGTATATGGGGTCAGCGCCAACTGAGGCACAGCCCCAAAACCAGGCAAAAAACTTTTGAGTATCCTCCATACTATAGGGCAGTGTTTTTTGGCCTTTTTCATCTCACAGCACACTTGAAACTACAGTTAAATTTCGACGGCACACTTAAATTATGTTGATTAAAAAAAAGTAAAAATAAGCTTGGCGCCTGTGGCTCAGGTGGCTAAGGCTCCAGACACATACACATGAGCTGGCAGGTTCAAATCCAGCCCGGGCCACCAAACAATGATGGCTGCAACCAAAAATTAGCCGGGTGTTGTGGCAGGTGGCTATAGTCCCAGTTGCTTGGGAGGCAGAGGCAGGAGAGTCACTTGAGTCCAGGAGTTGGAGGTTGCTGTGAGCTGTGAGGCTCCATCTCAAAAAAAAAAAAAAAAAAAGTAAAAATAAAAAATATACTTACTGTGCTTTGAACTTCTTTTGAAAATACGCACCAGTTGAAAATCACTGCTGTTGGGGTTCTGGCTATTGCATTCAACACGGTTTACTGAGAACGTAGTTTCCTTTGGGGGTGATGAAAATGTTCTAGAACTATATAGAGGCAGTGGGTATGCGACATTGCAAATGTACTCAGTGACACTGAATTATTCTTTTTAAACTGGTTAATTTTATGTTTTGTGTATCGCTTCTCAGCCTTTTGGCTAAGGTCAAAGGTAGTATCTGTTCTTAACAATTTTATGTTTTGTGAATTTCACTTCAGTTTTAAAAAGAAAAAAAAGGTAATATATGAATTTGAAAACTCTTGCTAAAAAGGAAAAACAAAGGCACCCTCTAGCTGCAGTGTGAAGAATAGACTAAACCGTGAAGCAGAAGTTGAAGACAGGTTGGAAAGAGCATGTAGGCCCTCAAGCTTGCGTTATCACACTTTTATTAGTTCCATTATTTGTAAAATATTTCTTAAGGGACACAGAAGGCTTGGTCTCCGTGCTACTGGGACTGCTGAACTTCCTTAGTCTTGGAAATGCCACCTTTGCTACCACCAGGCAAGGTGGGGTGGGAAGTAATTTGATATTCTCAAAAAGACACTGCCAGATATTAGAAATCTTATAGCAGTGGCTAACACTCACTGAACGCGTGCTATCAACCAAGCATAGTAATAATTTACTCAATTCTGACAATTCCCCTGTAGCAGTATCACACCCAACCTTCTCCACCCCCTCAGGGCAGCACCACAGTGTGGGGTTAAAGACCTGAGGGTGCACTAGGTCACAGTTAACATCAGCATTCCACACCATATGTCTCCTAACAGGATGGACTCAAAGGAACACCTCATTTCTACTAAATTAAATTCCTGCCAGAAATGCATAATCTCGTAAGTACAGTAGTCAAATTCATAGAGACAAAATAGAATACTGATTCCCAAGGGTTGGGGAAAGTAGAGGATAGGAAATTATTGCTTAAAGGGTACAGAGTTTCAGTTTTGGAAGATTAAAAAGTTCTGAGTATGGAAGGTGATGATAGTTGCACAACAATATGAATGTATTTAATAATATCACTTAACTGTACACTTCAAAATGATTAAGATGGTAAATTTTATATCATGTATATTTTATCCCAATTTTTAAAAACTGATTTTCCTAAAAAATAAAAACAAATCTGGAGGCATCGTGTTACCAGACTTCAGGTTATATTTTAAAAAAAAAAAAAAAAATTAAGGTAGGGGAAGGGGGCAGAGGGGGAAGAGAGTGGGGGAGAGGGCAGAAGGGAGTGGGTTTGATATTCTCTCACTTACCAGGCACAGTTTTGGAATACCGCCACCCTTCCTGGGTAAAGGGCTCAACTACAACTTGGACTTTACCTAAGAAACAATGTAACCTAATCATTCATACCCTTATAGTAATGTGAATTTTATTTTTAAGAAACTAATTTTCCAGGTATACAACTATGTCATTATCTTCAGCTATTTTCTGTTGCTATAACTGAATACTACAGAACGGATAGTTTATAAAGGAGAGAGGTTTATTTAGCTTACAATTCTGGAGGCTGGGAAGTCCAAGGTCAAGTTGTTGCATCTGGTAAGGGCCTTCCTGTTGCATCATGATGCTGTGGAAGGCATCACGTGACAAAAGGGCAACATTGTGCTTGTCCACTCCAGTCTCTCTTTCTCTTCTTATGAAGCCTACCAGTCCCATCATGGTGGTCCTGCCCTCATGACTTTAATCTAATCCTAAGTACCTCCCAAAGGCTCCACCTGCAATCAACATACAAATTTGGAGATTAAATTTCCAACATGTCAAACTTGGGGGATTTATTAAACCATAGCAATCATAGTTCTACCAACAGTTGTTAAAAGAGATGTATAGCCCCCAATGTAATTGTGAGAAAACAGGAAGGACACACTACCAAATTTCTGGCCAGTACATTTCACAAATATCACAAACATCTATGAAAAGGATAGACTGAGGAGGAGATGCAGGTTTCCAACCACATAACAGAAACACCTCCTTAGCCTGGAGCATGCAACAAAATTCTTACAAAGTAGATTGAGCAAGTACTGAGATGAGTCCTGGCCCTGAAAAACACCCAGCACTTTCTTGCCTTGTAAGAGCCAACTCAGACCAGCCCAGACTGCTTTAGCTGCTCTATGTGCCCTTTTGCTAATTACAATACTAAAATCCCCACCTAGTAGAAAACTGTAATCTCATTAACATGACATGGGTTGCATGACAGCATATGACGGTCATACTGCACCAGCATGATTTGTTTCACTGAGCACAAGCAAAGACAAAAAGTAAAAACTTTGATTACTAGGTATCTACCCAGAAGAAAAATAATTACTTTACCATGAGGACATTTGCACTAGAATGTTTATTGCAGCTCAACTCACAATTGCCAAGACATGGAAGCAACCCAAGTGCCCATCAACCCATGAATGGATTAACAAACTGTGGTATATGTATACCATGGAGTACTATTCAGCCATAAAAAAAGATGAAGACTTGGATGGCGTCTTGGCTCAAAGGAATAGGGTGCTGGCCCCATATGCCAGAGGTGGCAGGTTCAAACCCAGCCTGTGCCAAAAAAATAAATAAAACTGCAAAAATATGGAGACTTTACATCTTTCATGGTAGATGGAACCTAAACACATCACAAGAATGGGAAAACAAGGCTCCGTGCCTGTGGCTCAAGCGGCTAAGGCACCAGCCTCATACACCTGAGCTTGCGGGTTGGAATCCAGCCTAGGCCTGCCAAACAGCAATGACGGCTTCAACAAAAAAATAGCCGGGCGTTGTAGCAGGTGCCTGTAGTCCCAGCTACTTGGGAGGCGGAGGCAGGAGACTCACTTGAGCCCAGCAGTTGGAGGTTGCTGTGAACTGTGATGCCATGGCATTCTACCCAGGGCGACAGCTTGAGACTCTGTCTCAAAATAAAAAAAGAAAGGAAGGAAGAAAGAATGGGGAAACAAGTATCCAATGTAAACAATACTAATATGAAACCAATATATAAACAACTAAACACCAACACAAAAGAAAACCACAGGTAGGCTCAGCACCCGTGGTTCAGTGAGTAGGGCGCCAGCCACATACACCAAAGCTGGCAGTTTGAGCCTGGCCTGGGCCAGCTAAACAACAATGACAACTGCAACAAACAATAGCCAGGCATTGTGGCAGGCACCGGTAGTCCCAGCTACTTGAGAGGCTGAGGCAAGAGAATTTCTTTAAGCCCAAGAGTTGGAGGTTGCTGTCAGTTGTGATGCCACAGCACTCTACCTAGGGCGGCATAGTGAGACTCTATCTCAAAAAAACAAAACAAAACAAACAAACAACAAAAACACAAGTACAGTCTAGTGAGGAAGAAGGGAGGGGGGCGGAGGGAGGGTGTTTGGCGGCATCTCACCTGATGTGCACAGTGTACGCATGTTCAGCGTGCCCCCTGCCTGAAGGGGTCAACTACAACTTGAACTTTACCTTAGAAATGGAAACAATGTAACCTGAACATTTGTACCCTCTTATTTATCTAAAAATGTAAAAATAAATAAATTTAATAAAAAGGAAAAACTTTGTATTATTCAGAAGGGATGTAAGGTAACACCATAGGGTGGGCACACATGGATTTTGTATACAGAGCTCTCCTGTGGAAGAAATTCCTGTGCCGCCAGGAACAAGAGGCCTTGTAAGTAACCCCTAATAAACTCAGCTAACCAGGCTAGTCTCGTGTGAGTCACTGATCTCTCACCTCCCTCTCGGTTTGGGGGGATGATTTTCCTGAAACCAAGACTGCAGAACTTCGCAGATTGGAGAAGATACAAGAAACATAACAACTAAATGCACTCCGGGCCACGCATGGTGGGTCACATCAGTAATCCCAGCATTTTGGGAGGCCAAAACAGAAGGATGGCTTGAGGCCAAGAGTTTCAGACCATCCAGAACAACACAGCAAGACTTCATTTCTACACTTTTTTTTTTTTTTTTTTTTTTTTTTTTTGAGACAGTCTACATTGTCCTCAGTAGAGTGCTGTGGCATCACCCTCACAGCAAACTCCAACTCTTGGGCTTAAGCAATTCTCTTGCCTCAGCCTCCCAAGTAGCTGGGACTACAGGCATCCACCACAATGCCCGGCTATTTTGTTGTTGTAGTTGTCATAGTTTTTTGGCAGGCCTGGGCTGGGTTCAAACCCACACAGCCCTGGTGTATGTGGCTGACGCCCTAGCCACTGAGCTACAAGCACCGACCCCACTGCAAACACTTTTTAAAATTAGCTGGGTGTGGTGGCGTGCACCTGTAATCCCAAGATAGGAGGATCACTTGAGCCCAGAGTTCAAGATTGTACTGAGCTATGATCACTCCACTGCATTCCAGCCTGGGTAACAAGCAAGACCCTGTCTCCAAATAATTAAACAAATTAAATGCACGGGAATGTCCTGGAAGGGATCCTGGACCAGAAAAAGGACACTAGCAGAAAACCTGGTAAAATCCTAAGAACTGTAATTTAACTCATAGTATGATGCCAGTGTTGAAGTCTTAGTTTTAACAAATGTATATCCAGGTTATGTAAGATGTTAATATTGGGAGAAGCTGGGTTACAGGTATACAAGAACTCTCTGCACTTCCTTTCAAGTTTTCTGTAAGTTTAAAACTATTTTGAAAGAAAAAGTTCAAAAAGGATTCCAAGCCAAGTGTGGCAGGTGCCTATAGTCCCAGCTACTCAGGAGGCTGAGGCAAGAGGATCACTTGAGCCCAAGAGACTGAGGTTGCTGTGAGTTATAATGACACCATAGCATTCTATCCAGGGCAACTGAATGAAACTTGGTCTCAGAAGAAAAAAAAAAAAGACTCCAAGTCCTCAACCAATGCAGAAGAGGACAAATGGACATTGATGAGAGGAATCTTTATCCTCTGGCCCACAGGACTAACCCCAATGACCACATCTATCTTTCTTGGCCTTTTCCATCCTCCAGGTCACACTCTCCTACCTACCTCCCTCCTGCTCCCTGGAAGTCACCCCTCCTTCACCAAACTTTATTCAGGCTTCTCTCTTCACTTTTCCTTTTTTCAAGGGGGACAGAATCTCACTCTGTGGCCCCAGGCCAGAGTGCCATGGCATCATAGCTCACAACAATCTCAAACTCAAAGGCGCAGTGATCCTCCCCAGTAGCTGAGACTACAAGCACCTGCCATTATGTGCAGCTAGATTTTTAGCAAAGACAGGTCTTGCTCTTCCTCAGGCTGGTCTCAAACTCCTGAGCTCAGGCAGTCCACCCGCCTTGGCCTCCCAGAGTGCTAGTGATACCAGAATTTTGTCTTCAGTCCTGCCCGGGTCGCCAAATATGATACTGGATTTCCGGTTCTTGGTCTGCATGATTGGAAGAATGAATCCACGGACCACAGATCAGCGGTAAGAAAGGATTTATTTACAGAAACAAAGAATGCAGAACCCCCCAAAGCTCCTGGCAGAGAGGACCCAGGTCCAGGAACAAGCTCTCTTGCTCCCTCTCTGTCTCCACGCTCTCAGCTCAGGAGTATATATAGTCGCAGGCGGTTATTTTGCCGAAACTCAAGTGTTACATTGAGTAACCTCTAAAGTTACAGCCAGCCTTACATTTTAGCAGCAGGGGGCCGGCACTCAGTTACATTTAGGGCCTGGGTCTTCTAAGGTGACATTCAGCCTTCCTTATGGGGTCGGAGCCCTCAGGCCTTGGAAATTTACATGAAATTGACCAGGCCATGAAATTGACCAGCCCTAGAAAAGGTGGGGTTTTCCCTGTGACCAGGAGTGCACAGGGAAGGAGATACCAAGGCGCCCATTGTCTTCCCCACAGTTGTCTGGCCCCTCCCGCTACTGGAGCCTCCTAGGGCCCCCCTGCCTACCCTCCAGTCCGCTGGTTCCTCCACCGGCTGCCACAGCACCAACACTGCCAGGGCTAAGGCATCAGGTCCTGGCGCCATCTGTCCTGTGTCACTAGGATTACAGGCATGAGCCACTGTACCCAGCCTCCTCCCCCCCTCCCCAAGATCTGGCTTTGTTGCTGGGGCTAGAATGCAGTTTTGTCATCACAGCTGATTGTGGCCTTGAACTCCTTAGGCTAAGGGACCCTTCTCCCTCAGCCTCCTGAGTAGCTGAGATGCTACCACACCTGGCTAATCTTTTTAACTTTTTGTAGAGATCGGGGTTTCCCTTTGTTGCCCAGGCTAGTCTTGAACTCCTGGCCCCAGAAACCCTCCCACTTGGCTCCACCTCCCAAAGTGAGCCACCATACCCAGCATTTTTTTTTTTTTTTTTGAGAAAGAGAGTCTGACTCTGTCACTCAGGCTACAGTGCAGTGGCCCAGTTATAACTCACTACAGCCTTGAACTCCTGGGCTCAAGTGATTCTCCCACCTCAGCCTCCAAAGTAGCTGGGACTATAGGTGCACACCACCCCATCCAGCTTCTTACCTGATAACTAAATGTACAATACAGTGTCGTCATCTACAGGCACAGTGTTGTACAGCAGATCTCCAGAACTTTTCATGCTGCATAATGAAACCAACAAGACCTGCCATTCCCCTTCCTCCCAGCCCTTGACAACCACAACTCTACCTTTACTTCTGAGTTCAACTATTCCATACCTTATATAAGTGAAATCATGTGAAATTTGTCCTTCTGTGACAGGCTTATTTCACTTAATATAATGTGTTCCAGGTTCATCCATGTTGTCCAATATTGTAGGATTTCCTCCTTTCTTATTTTTATTTTTGCTTTTTAGATATAGGGTCTCACTCTTCACTGAAGCTGGAATTCAGTGGTACAATCATACCTCACAGCAGCCTCAAACTCCTGAGCTCAAGAACACTTCCTCCTGAGTAGCTGGGACTACAGGCACATGCCATCATGCCAGCTTATTTTTTAATTTTTTTTGTAGAGACAGGGAATCACTATATTGCCAAAGTTAGTCTCGAACTCCTGGCCTCAAGCAGTCCTCCCACTTCAGCCTTCCAAAGTGCTGGAATTACAAGCATGAGCCACCTTGCTTGGACAGGATTTCCTTCTTTCTAAAGAAGAATAATATTTCATTGTATGTATATACCACTGTTTTTATTCAGTGATGGACATTTAGGTTATTTCCACATTTGGGCTACTGTGAATTGTTGGCAATCACCTTGAATAAAGTCTTCCTTACCTGTTTGATTCCATCCAGTGTAATTTTTCTTTTATATCTCTCAAATAAACAACCTGACCCCAAGTCCTGTTTTAGAAGAACTCAAACTAAAACATTTCCATTTAATAAACGAGGAGAATGAAGCACCGAAAAGGTGAAGCACTCTGTCAAGGTCATACATCCAGGAAGCACCAGAGGTAAACCTCCAGCCAGACAACGCAATATCAGAAGCCGCCCTCTGGGTAACTACACAATGCCATCTCCAAGAGTTAAAGGATTTTCCATTTTAAATTTCACTAATTTAAACCCAAATTTATGTCCCCATAATTCTCTAATGTAAACGCAAACAAAATTCTTCTGCCAACTTATTTGAATAACGTGTGTAGAACAGAGAAAAGCAACAGCTTGAAACTACTCTAATTTTACTTACAAATAATTGAGGTTGATTCATGCTGCTTTCTCAAAAATCCTCAAAAACAAACAAACAAACAAAAAAAAAAACCCAGTAATCCTGTTGGTGTTACAGGATGCCAAATTTGTCACATACATCTCTTATAACCTCTACTGTTCTCCCTCGAAAGCAACACTCAAAAACAGCTAGTTTCAAAGCTAGATTAGTCATTCAACAGGGGATATTCCAAGACAGGAGAAAGTTAACTTTCCAAAACAGATATAAGGAGCAAAAAAGGAATAGGAAGGTGAAGAGGTGGCTTCTGGGAGAAAGAAATATCCGTGTTCCAGCTCGGCGCCCTAGCACAGTGGTTACAGTGCCAGCCACATGCACCAAGGCTGGTGGGTTTGAGCCCAGCCCCAGACAGCTAAATAACCATGACAACTGCAACAAAAAAATAGCCGGGTACTGTGGTGGGTGTGCCTGTAGTCCCAGCTATTTGGGAGGTTGAGACAAGAGAATCGCTTAAGCCTAAGAGTTTGAGGTTGCTGTGAGCCGTGACGCCATGGCACTCTACCGAGGGTGACAGAGAAAAAAAAAAAAAAAAAAGAAATATCAGCGTTCAATGTCATGAAGTTCATCAACATGGTAAGAAAAGACTAAGCTGCTAAAAATACCCCCAAAATATAGCAGTTTAAAGAACATCCATGTGGACCCTTTCTCAGGTAACTGCCCTGAGGTAAGGAATCCTAATGTGCTTGGAAGCCCTTTTTTGTTTGGACACGTGGGACGTAAGTTCTTGCCATTTTCTTGCTCTGCCATTGCATTCATTTCTAAGAGTTGCCATAACAAAGTGCCACAAACTGGGTGACTTAATACAACGGAAATTTATTCCCTCATACTTATGGCAGCCAGAAGTCTGAAATCAAGATGCTGAAAGGGCCGTGCTGCCTCTGACATCTCTAAGGGAGGCTCTTTTCTTGCTGTCTTCCATTTTCTGCTAGTTCTGGTGTTTCTTGGCTTGTGGCAACATCACTCCAATTTCTACCTCTGTCTTCACATTGCCCTCTTCCCTCTGTCTCCTTCTGTTGTCCCCCCTTTTTATAAAGACACTAATCAGCCAGGCACAATGTCTGTTAATCCCAGCTACTCTGGAGGCTTAGGTGGGAGGATCACTTGTGCCTGAGAGTTCATATTTTGGAAAATACCATCAGCTTCCCCTAATGTTGGCATTTTACACAACCATGTCAAAACTAAGAAATAACACTGGTGCAATACTATAGAATAGACTTCATCTGATAGAACTGCTTTTTCCACCAAAATCCTTTCTTCTGGTCCATCCAGGAACTCACATTGCATTTAATCATTACATTTCTTTAGTATCTCCCAATTTGTCACAGTTCTTCAGTCTTCTCTTAACTTTCATGATCTTGACATCTTTTAAGAGTACTGGTCTGGCCAGTCACGGTTGCTCACACCTGTAATCCCAGCACAGTGGGAGGCTGAGGCAGAAGGATTGCTTGAGCTCAGGAGTTCGAGGCTGGTCTGAGCAAGAGTGAGACCCCAACTCATGAAAAAAAATGGAAAAACCTAGCTGGGGCAGCAGCAAGCTTCTGTAATCCCAGGCACAGCAGTAAACTCCTGTAATCCCAGCGGCTTTAGAAGCTGAGGAAGCAGGATGCCCACAGCCTGAGTCTGAGGTTGCAGTGAGCTACAACTCATTGCACTCTGTTCAGCGCATAGGTAGAGCTCTGTCTCAACAACAACAACAAAAAAGAGTACTGGTCTGATATTTTGTAAAAATATCAAGGTATAGCAACACCTTCTCTTTAAAAAAAAAAAAAAGCTCAAAATATTTTTTTTCATGCTTTATAAACAGTGTCTGAACTACTATAAGGGAGTTTCTTATCATTTGATTTTGAAAGTTACCTTTATAAAATAATAAAAGGCCACAAGGTGAAAACTTCTGTAGGGGCCAAAACTTGTAAAAGTACAGGCGTAGTTAAAATATGTTTATAACCAGCCATTGTCTCCTACTTTGCTTTATTTTAATTGCTACTCAGAAGTCACACAGCTGGTGGTCATAAGCAAAAAGACTCTGTTGCCCAGACTAGAGTTTGGTGGCATCAGCCTAGTTCACAGCAATCTCAGACTCCTGAGTTGAAGCAATTCTCCTGCCGCAGCCTTCCAAATAGCTGGGACTACAGCTGCCTGCCATGATGCCTGGCTACTTTTTCTAAATTTAATAGAAACAGGGTCTCCCTCTTTCTTAGGCTGGGCTTAAACTCCTGGCTCAAGGGATTCACCCACCTTGCCCTCCCCAACCGCTAGGATTATAGGCATGAGGCACCACAGCCAGCCAAGATTTTTAAATCTTTTAATTACTCCCATCAGTAACATCACCCTGTGAAACCTAAGGCAGGTTTTTGAGATATCTTCCTGTCCCTACATTTCAGTGAATCAGCTGACCTACCCAGACCAGTAGCCCATACTAAGGAACTGACTCACTTTTCTCCCAAATTGTCAGGGAGACAGATTTGAGAATGTCCTCCTGTGTTCTGGCATGACACCTGCCATGTTAAACTCTTTCTCTGCTGTAACCCCTGCTGTCTCAGTAGAGAATGAACCTGGTAAGGCTACAACAATTTGAAGACTACCACATCTCCACGTGTGCTTTTTTTTTTTTTTTTTTTTTTTTAAAGAGTGCTGTGGAGCTCACAGCAATCTCAGACTCCTGGGCTCAAGCAATCCTCCTGCCTCGGCTCCCAAGTATCTGAGAGTACGGGCATCTGCCACAAGGCCCAGCTAATTTTTCTATGTTTACTAGAGATGGGGTGTCACTCTTGCTCAAGCTGGTCTTGAACTCTTGAGCTCAATCAATCCACCTGCCTCTGCCTCCCAGAATCCTAGGATTACAGGCATGTGCCACTGCCCCTAGCCCTTGACATGTACTTTTTAAATGACAAGACTTTTCCTAACTGGATCTGATTATATTTTTGACACTGTAAAACTATCATACATTGGAAGGTAGCACACGGGGAAACTTCAAATAGAACGCGCCCCCTCTAATATGTGTATTAGGAGAAGCCTCCAGCTTGAAGAACACATCCTGGACTGGAATTCAGCCCAATTCCCATGCCTTAGTACACAAGCTACACAATCATACACAGCAGTTCTATGTCTGTATGCAAAAAAAAAAAAAGTAGTTAGTGGGGAAGATTTGGTATCTAAATGATTTTTATATAAAATGAACCGTTTTCAGTACACTAAGGAAGTTTTCTATTTAAAGAAATCTTCCTGTGAACCCCTTTCTAAAGAATATTTTCAATGAAACTAGTCGCCACTTAGTCATTTATCCAAAACTCAGATTTGTGATTTTGTCTAAGCAATATCTGGCCGGACAAGTGAGATAAATTATGGATGCCACTAATAAACACAGAGTACTTCAAGGCAAAAAACGAAAGGGGAAAAAAAATAACAAGTGTATGGAAATAGGATTGACACTGGGAGTTCTCTAAATTGGTTTTCACTAGCACCTATACATGGTTGGGATTTTTCCGCTTGTTGTTGTCGTCAGGTTAACACACTGCGCAACTCAACAGGGAACAAGAAACCCCTGGAAGAAGTATCACCTAGTTGAACCGAACGGCTACTTTTCAGCAAATAAAGACCCAGCCACATTCTGGCCCCGCCCCCGTCTCCCTGACAACCGCGCAGGCGTCAGGGCGGTGCCTCCCACAGGCCGCCGCGCACACGTTTGCGCATGCGGCCTGGGGTTGGCATCCTGCAAAGGATACTCTCGGCAGCTAGTCTCCTAGGACTGACGGCTCCCTGAGATCCAGGCGGAGCGGAAAATCAGAATCCGAGGAGTCCAGAAGGGACGAAAAACTTGTTTAGCCGCCCATTTGGTGCTGAGCACCCTTCACGGGGGCTCTGGAGACTTTCACCTTCCAGACCAGCCCCCTCCCTCAAAGGTTTGAAATCGTGGTCCAGTTCCGCAGTCTCCCAGGCTCGATTTCCCCGTTTGTAGAAGAGAAGGTTCGCAGACCCTACCTCAGAGGCTGCTTTGAGAATTTGGAGAACACTGAACGGGGCAGGCTCTGTAACCTTCGGGTTGGGAGTGACTGGGTGAAGGGTCCCCCACAACAGCCTAAAGAAGTGATTATTAGTATTCTCTTCGTTTTACAGGGAAGGAAACTGAAGTCCAGGAAAGTTAAGTGACTCACCCAAGGGGGTTGGACAGTACCTAGCGGAACATGGAGGAAAGTCGGTACACCCTGGGATAACCCCCACCGGAGAACCCTGGGGAGTAGGGTAATGAACCTTTGTGCGTTAGCAGGGGTGGCTGGCTTATGTTTAAACGTCGAGAGCAGGCAAGAAACAGAATTTCCAAACACCATGAGGACTATAAATAATGATGGGAAAAGTGTTACTTTTAGGCAAAGTTGTATACCTTTGGAAACAACATCTTTGCTGGCAAATTCTTCAACCCACCTGGCATCCTCATCGTGGTCAAAATGGTCCACCAGCTTCCTGTCCAACCTGAGCTCGCGTTTGGGAGGGATGAAAAACTTCTTCCTGTGCCTCTGGTGCAGTTTCTTAATCTCAGCGTTGGAGGCCAGATTATTCTTTGCAGTGGGAAGCTGCCCTGAGCACTGTAAGAAGTTAAGCAGTAAATCTGGCCTCTACTCACAAGATGCCATGAACACTCCCTCCCAACTCAATTGTCACAACCAAAAATGTCTCCAGACGTTGGCAAATGTCCCCTGGGAGGCAAGATGGCACCTGTTAAGAAACACTGACCTAGCCCCAAAAATTAAAAGACAGATGAATCTGTTATCACTAAATAGATTTGGACTCCTTAACCATTCCTCTGCCAGAAAGTATAAATTCTCTCACTGTAGAGATTTTTTTTTTTTTTCTTTTTACTAGAGACAGAGTCTCACTCTTGCCCAGGCTGGAACTTCTGGCCTTAAGCAATCCTCCTGCCTCAGCCTCCCCAGGAGCTGAGATTACACACATGAGCTACCATGCCAGGCTGGTCTCACACTCCAGGCCTCAATTTAGGATCCTTAGAGTTTAGCCTCTTAAAGTGCTGGGATTATAGATAGGTGTGAACCACTACACCCATCCAGAGATTCTTAAAATAGCTAGATGTTCTGGAAGCTGGTTGACCTGATTGGATTTTATGAACACAATGGGTGGTTGCAGTGAGCAGTTCAACTTAGTGAGAACAAGCATTGGCCAAGTATTGGCTTCTATCCCTAATACTGCCATTTCAAGCACTGTGACCTTGTCACTTCCTTAGTCTTGCTCTCCACTGTCAAATGAAGATGTTGAGGTGATTTCTAAGTACCCAGATACGACCAGATTCTGTTGTGAAAGGCACCCAGCCTCTTCCCAGTGCCCTCTTCACCTCCAAATGTCTTTTGTTTTTTTCTCTGCTTCCCTGCCTGGCTCCCTAAACACATCTTTCAGAGTCAGCTTTTCCAGGCTGTTGTTACCACTCAAACAAACTCGTTATTATTCCTGACTATAACAAGTAAATTGTGGTGGTTAACACAGCAGGGGTAGGGGCTTGTTTGTGGGAAATTAGGGTGTTTGATCACAAGACACCCTGGTGTTTAAGTGAGGAAAAATAAAACTAAAAACTGACCTTATAAAGCACTCTGTGATGTGGTGGTTAAATTATAGGAATATCCCAAATCTTCACATCCACTCTTCTTACCTGGCTAATATACAAAAAGCCAAAGATCATCCCTTTAATTAAGTCTCTTCAGTATCCACCTGCCTTTCCATGTACTTCACAGTTACCAGATAGGGATGATGGGTCAGAAGATTCTATGTCCTAAGCAAAAAGAGCAGGAACTTCAAATAAGGAATTGGGATCCTGGTCATAGAGAATGGTCTGATCAGAATAATCCAAACAAAACCTTTCAGAACATAAGTTTAAAAGAACAAAGACTGCCCGTTTTGTTTATCACTGTATCCCCAGCATGTAGAGCTATGGAAGGCCCCTAGTAGTACTCAGTAAATATGTTGAATAAGTGATGAATGAATGAATGAAATACGTTAGTGTTGAATGGATGAAGAAATGAATAAATTAATGAAGGGTACTTGGAATATTTAAGAAATAAAGTCGGTCTAAATATTTTGCTTGAGATTTAGTGTTCCAACTTTCTAGTAAATATTTGTGTGTTAGGCATCATTTCCCTCTCTCTTCCCCTCACTGCTCACATTTTTGGTCTGTTCCCCTCAATAGTTCTCTCATCTGACAGTGCAAGTCCTTCCTCATCTGGGTTGGCTGTGTGTGAGGAGCACCTTTCTAGAGGGCAGTTTCACGTGTGTTCCTGGTGGCAGAGGGAGAAGGAATTGATTGCTTTGTTGGGAGCTGTGCTGCTTTCCCAACTGTACCTTATATATTTAGGGACCTGGGCAAGAGCCTGTGATATGATGGGGCCTGTGTTATGGATTGGGGAGGAGACAGTTTTATAGTCCCTAATCCTAATTCCTGCTGCCACCCCTACCCTGTTGCATCCTGGTCTTATCCAAGAAGCTTGTTCCATATGCTTGTAGTTTGTGGTTTAGAAGCCTCACCTTAACACATGTAAATCAGTGCAGATGGATGCATTGAAGAAATCTGTACTTGGTACCAGGCATCATGCTAAGTGCCTTCCCAATGTCAACTATGAAACCTCTGCTGAGTTATAAGGATGATTATCTCTGTTGACCAGTGATGACATTGAGTTGTCAGTAGTTCACTATTAAGTGTTGGAACCCGATTTCAGACCTTTGAATCAGAAGCTGGGGACTTCGTAACAACCAGTAAGCAGATGGTCAGGGTTCAAGCACAGAATCTCTCAGCTTCCTGTCCACAGCTGTTTTGCATCTGTTTTTGTTGAGAGTAGTTAAACTTGTATCTTGTGATAAAGTTTTCATGTTGTCAATCTCTTAGACCAGGACTCAGCAAACTATCCAGCCCTGCCACCTGGTTTTGGATATTGGGGTGTTTTTGTTTGTTTTTATTGACAGTAAGATGGCTGTGTTGCCCAGGCTAGTCTCAAACTCCTGAGCTCAAGTGATCCTTCTGCCTTCATCTCCTGAGTAGCTGGGGCTACAGAGCCAGTGCACCCGGTACGGAAATGCAGTTCTACTGTTGGCACACAACCATATCCACACGTTTATATGTTGTCAATGGCTGCTTTCATTTCACAAGGCAGAGCTGAGTAGTTGCTACAGAGACTCATCCATGAAGACTAAAATATTTTCTCTTTGGCTGTGCAGAAAGTTTCCCAACCCTGCCTTAGACTTGAAAGCTGCAAGTCAGGACCAAAGCAAATGGTAGCCCAAATTCTGACCTGCCTGTCTATGACTGATTGTGAGACCTTTGCACACCTCATTCCTGCTTTTTTCAGATTCATCCAGGTTTGGGGTTTTTTCACTTTTGTTCTTGTTTCTGTTTTTGTTTTGAGACAGTGTCACTCTGTTACTCTGGGTAGAGTGCCATGGCATCATCAGAGCTCACTGCAACCTCAAACTCTTGGGCTCAAATGATCCTCTTGCCTCAGCCTTCCAAGTAGCTAGGACTACAGGCACATCATGCTACACTACCCAGCTGGTTTTTCTATTTTTAGTAGAGACATGATCTTGCTCTTGTTCAAGCTGTTCTGGAACTCCTGAGCTCAAGCAATTCACCCGCCTTGGCCTCCCAGAATGCTAGGATTATGGGCATGAGCCACTGTGCCTGGTCTTTTGTTTTGTTTTATTTTGTTTTGCTTTCATTTTTAGACAGGTCTTGTTCTATTGCCCAGGCTGGAATATAGTGGTAAGGTTACAGCTCACTTTAACCTCAAACTCCTGGTCTCCAGTGATCCACCTGCCTCAGCATCCCAGGTAGTAAGGACTACAGGTGTGTGCCATCATGCCTGGCTAATTTTTTCAGTACAGACAAGATCTGCTATGTTGCCCAGGCTGGTCTTGACCTCCTGCTTCAAGTAATCCTCCCCAAATGCTGGATTACAGGGTGAGCCACCACACCAAGCCAGATTCACCTATTTTTAAGGGACATCGGCGGGCCATGAAGTATACTCTTGGGTTTGTGGGCACTAGTGGGGAATAAAGAACCCCTGCACAAGAGCCATGAAGCAAACAAAAAGCCTCTCATGTCTTTGTTAGCAATGAGGGAGCATTCTGGGCCTCTTAGCAGCCATAAACAATAAAGCTTTGAGTTATTACTTTGAAGTCTTATAGAAAAGCCAAAAATGCTATGAAATCTCTTTATCTCCAGTTCCCTGCTCTTCAAATTTCAAGAACAGAGAAGGTCCAAGAGATTGTCAAAGCCATCCCATGCTTCAGACAGGGGTCCTCAAACTACAGCCCACGGGCCACATGCAGCGGAGTGATTGTATTTGTTCCCGTTTTGTTTTTTTTACTTCAAAATAAGATATGTGCAGTGTGCATAGGAATTTGTTCATAGTTTTTTTTAAACTATAGTCCAGCCATCCCAACAGCCTGAGGGACAGTGAACTGGCCCCCTGTTTAAAAAGTTTCAGAGGCGGTGCCTGTGGCCCAGTGAGTAGGGCGCCGGCCCCATATGCTGAGGGTGGCGGGTTCAACCCAGCCGCAGCCAAACTGCAACAAAAAAATAGCCGGGTGTCATGGCAGGCACCTGTAGTCCCAGCTACTTGGGAGGCTGAAGCAAGAGAAATGCTTAAGCCCAGGAGCTGGAGGTTGCTGTGAGCTGTGTGATGCCACAGCACTCTACCAAAGGGCCATAAAGTGAGACTGTGTCTCTATAAAAAATAAAAATAAAAAAGTTTGAGGACTCCTGCCAGGTCAACTAAAATAGCAACACAGCCAAGAATAGAATACAACTGCTCCCGAAGAAAGTCCCGGGATTAAAGATGGCGGCTGAGTAGCAGCTTCCCTGCAACTGGGCCCAGCAGTTTGGGGAGACATGACTCCAGGCATCTCTGGCTGGTGGAATCTACCTATAATCATGCCTTTGAGGATACAGGGAGCCAGCAAGGGACTTCTGGACCCCAAAAGGAAGACAAAACAGTGGAAAACTGGCAAGTGGTTGCGTGTGTTCGATCGACCTAATCACGCCGGCAACCATAAGTACAAGCAGCAGTAAGACTGCAAACCGGAAAGGCCTTACCTGTGAACTGTTTTGGTGTTCTTGAACTTGGCACTCAGTTGAATTGCCTTGGGGAGAGCTTGAGCAGGAGTGTGGAGAACTTTGGGCATTGTCTGGAGCCCCAGACTGAGCCACAGAGCTGGGCACACGAAGCCATTGTGAAAGAACTGCCCCGGTAAGCTCCGCCCTCAGGGTCCCAGAGCAAGGATTGGGTGGGACAAAGTAAACTAGTGACTGAGCAGCCTAAAGGTGGGGAGTGAGCTGCCTTACAGCCTTAATCCTTAGGGGCAGAGTGAGACGGTTTTGGCACACTGGAGCCTTGGGCTGTTGCCCTGGATAGAGTGCTGTGATGTCACAGCTCATAGCAACCTCAAACTCCTGGGCTTGGCCCTGCCCAGACCTTCATAAGAGCTGTGCAGTGACCCCCAACCAGTGACCCACACCCACCGGGCCTCCACATTCCCTGACCAGGAACTGCATGAGCCACGCAACCCTGCGTCCTTCCTCCTGTGTCCTCCCAGCCTCCACACTAGCCCGTTCATCTGGCCAGGGACTCTGGTAGCTGTGTGCCCTCTGGAGCCCTCCCTGCCTCTGTGCAGAGCCCTTCTCCTGGCCAGAGACTGCTAGAGCCTTGGGCTCTCTGTGCCAAAGTCACTGGGCACCAGGCACTCCCAGAACCATGCGCACCACCCCCAGCCCTGTTGCTGGATCCAGGTGTGTCACACACCGGAGCTCTTTCAACAACCAGAACTCTGTAGCTGGAGCAGCCCCAGAGGAACTACACAGGGTCACTCCCTACAAAGATCCAGCAACAATAGAGTGATCCCACTGGGGTCAAATCTTGGAGAGACACCTCCCCAACTCTGAGGACGGAGAGGCAACGGTGAAAAACAATCATGAGGCGAAATCAACAGAAAAGCTCTGGCAATATAAATAATCAGAGTAGACCAACTCCCCCAAGGACCAATGGGGCAGAAACAGCACAAGACCCCATGCACAAATAAATAGCTGAGATGTCAGAAATTGAATTCAGGATCTGGATAGCAAATAAGATCGAATTAGAATTCCAAAAGTTATCTCAAGAATTCAATGGATTCAAAGACCAAATGACCAAAGATTTTGACACATTGAGACAAGAAGTCGCATCCCTCAAAGATCTGAGAAACACAGTAGAATCCCTCAGTAACAGAATAGAGCAAACAGAAGAAAGGATTTCTGACATTAAAGACAAAGCTTTCCAATGCTCCCAAACCCTCAAAGAAGAAGTGAAATGGAGAGCAAAAACAGACCACTCTCTCAGAGATCTCTGGGATAATTCGAAGAAAACCAATATTCGTCTTATAGGGATCCCCAAAAGTGATGAAGTAGCTTCACAAGGCACAGAGTCTCTTCTCCATGAGATTATGAAGGAGAACTTCCAGACATGCCAAGAGACTTCGAAATTCAGATAGCAGACAGTTTCAGAACTCCAGCACAACTCAATCTGAATAAGACATCCACAAGACATATCATAATCAATTTCACTAAAGTTAATATGAAGGAGAAAATTCTGAAAGCTGCCAGATGAAAGAAAACCATTACCTACAAGGGTAAGAATATTAGAATAACTGCAGATTTCTCTGCTGAAACCTTTCAAGCTAGAAGAGGATGGTCACCTACTTTTAATCTCCAAAAACAAAATAACTTTCAACGCAGGATCCTGTACCCAGCTAAACTGAGCTTCATTTATGATGGAGAAATTAAATACTTCAATGACATTCACATATTGAAGAAATTTGCCACAACTGAATCAGCTCTCCAGGACATTCTTAGACCTCTCCTCCATAAAGATCAGTGTAATTCTCCACCACAAAAGTAAACCCACCGAGAAAATTTTTGATCAAATTCCAACTTCCACAGTCGCAAAAGGATTAAAAATGTCCATCGGACTCTCGAAAGGCTTATCAATATTCTCAATGTAAATGGTTTAAATTGTCCTCTAAAGAGGCACAGGTTGGCTGACTGGGTACAAAAACTCAAGCCAGAGATCTGCTGCATCCAAGAATTGCATCTTACATTAAAAGACAAATATAGACTCCAGGTGAAGGGATGGTCATCTATATTCTAGGCAAATGGAAAGCAGAAAAAAGCAGGTGTTGCAATCCTGTTCGCAGACGCAATAGGCTTTAAACCAACCAAAATAATTAAGGATAAGGATGGACACTTCATATTTATCAAAGGTAATAATATGATGAGATCTCAATTATTAATATTTATGCACCCAACCACAACGCACCTCAATTTATAAAAGAAACTCTAACAGACATGAGCAACTCGATTTCCTCCCCTTCCATAGTAGTTGGAGATTTTAACACCCCTTTAGCAGTTCTGGATAGATCCTCCAAAAAGAAGCTAAGCAAAGAAATTTTAGATTAAACTCAACCATTCAACATCTGGACATAACAGACATCTACAGAACATTTTATCCCAACAAAACTGAATACACATTCTTCTCATCAGCCTACTAAACATACTCCAAAATCGACCACATCCTAGCCCACAAATCTAACCTGAGCAAATTTAAAAAAATAGAAATTATTCCTTGCATCTTCTCAGACCATCATGGAATAAAAGTTGAACTCAATAACAACAAGAACCTGCATACCCATACAAAAACATGGAAGCTAAACAACCTTATGCTGAAGGATACATGG
>CAUYPK010010958.1:0-22781 GCA_963574355.1 Loris lydekkerianus
GAATGGAAGAAAAAGTATCCAATGTACTCAGCCCTACTATGAAGCTAAATTATAGCTTTCACATGAAGGCTATAACCCAACTATAGCACAAGACTATGGGGAAAGGGCCAAGGAAGGGGAAGGGAGGGGGGAGGTTTAGGTGGAGGGAGGGTAATGGGTAGGGCCACATCTATGGTGTGTGTTAGAAAGGGTACAGGCGATTGCACTAATGTACACAGCTATGATTTAACAATAATAAAAACAAACAAACAAAAAAAAAAACAACGAAAAAAACCACTTGCAACAGGCCTCTCCAAGTAGGTATTATTCAGGCTCTTATCCTTCTTTCCTCTTAACCATCCCCCACTCCCCAACTAAACTTAAAGGGATTATTCTAGTTACCTCTTTATTTCCCATGGTGCCTGGGACATGGCAGGTCCCCAGGAAATAATCTCTGGAAGAAGAAAAAGAGGAAGACCACCTGTCTAAGGTTATGATGAGGACTATAAAGAAAGTGTGGTCCTGCTCTTGACAGGTCAGACGCTAAAGCCACAGTGCGCCCAATAAACACATCTGAGGTTTTAGTTCAGGCCTGCAGGACGTCATCCCTATTATACTTTCAGAAAACTTACTAGCTGATTCCCCCCAGGTCTTACCTAAACTCACCTTATTGTTCTCTGCTGCAATCAAAGTGAGAGGGAAGCCCTTCCTACAGGCATCAAGGTACAAGATGTGTACTTTTCTTCTTTCCGGGTGAACACACCGCTGCTCAGAGGGCCCTGTCTGTGCCCATTCTTTGCTCAGCTTATGCCTAAACCAAACAAACTACTCTCGCTTCTGCCCCTCCCCACACACAAACACACAGTGTTCTCCTTGCACCTCCTGGGCTCTGAGTTCGCTCGAGCCCACAGAGAACATATCTGCCTACGCCAGCCCCCGAGACTGAGCTGCTGGATGCAGCCAGGAAGCCCACTCATCTCCCCATCCTGCCTGCTCCCCGCCAAGGCCAGAACAGCTGCTCACAGGAGTCGATCTGCAAGGGATCAGCTCCAGGCTCCCGGAGGGGTTGGGGTCCGAGTTCAGATAGCCATATCTGTCCCAAGCCATAGGCCAGCAACTTCTGGCCTGTTCTGTTCCTGCTCTGTGGGAAGAATAGAACACTCCTCTTCAGGAATCCTGATTTCGCCTTAAACGAAATGAAACACTTACATAATCTAAATTGGATACATGGCAGAAATATTTCATTCCCACTTGAAGCTAAGAGTGAAAGCGAAATAGACCTGACCCCTGCGCTGAAGAACCTCACAGTTATCCTAGAAATGCAGGTGGGCAACGTCATGCAAAACACAGTAGCTTCAAAGGAAACAGAAGGGAGAGGAAAATTCTATCAGGCCAACCTCAGAAAGGGCTCAACCTCACAGGACGAGCACAGGCTTGCCCACTGCGAAGGAAGAAGGGTTTTCTGGGCACATGGTGGACATGCATGCAGGCTTGCCTGGGGTGACACCTCACTGTACAGCTAGGGACACAAGTCCTTCCAGATGCCTAAGCATGAGCGGTGTGGGGTGGAGGGTGGGGGGTGTGGGTGGAGGGCAGCGAGGGGGCCAGTTACACCTAAAGTGTTTGTAATTAAACTTACAGAGCCATTAAAGCATTTTCGGCAGGCCTGGTGAGACTGTATGTGAGACCACTTACGTAGGCTTCCCGAGGAAGGCCTACAGGAGAATACTGCCCTATGCTAAGACTCGGGGAGGACAGAAAGACTGCTGCTTGTGGAGGATGTGAACAGGAGGGCCCGAGTGACTCCTGGCTTTGGAAAGAGTAGGATGTGGTGGTGTCACTGAAATACAGAAAATGACAGCATGAGAGTCTAAGGAGCCAACTGGTGAGTGGGGTAGGCCACGTGTGCAGACCCTCCAGGCTGGCGAAGTGTGCAGAGCCCCAGGCCGGCCACGTGTGCAGACCCTCCAGGCTGGCCAACTGTGCAGAGCCCCAGGCCAGTCCCATGCTAACCATTCATTCACTTCCAGAGTCCCTGGAGCCACCTCTGCACAAAGCCTCATGTGCTCTCTGGTCCCCTTACCTAGAGAAGTAGCCATGATAGGAACAGCCATGCTCAGAATCAAGGCTGCACGAGTACACCCCCGGCCTCAGAGTCGGGCTGCAGGAGCACATCCCTGCCTCAGAGTCAGGCTGCAGGAGTACACCCCCGGCCTCAGAGTCAGGCTGCAGGAACGCACCCTGGGCGAGTCAGGGTGCAGGAGCGCAACCCCAGCCTCAGAGTCAGGCTGCAGGAGCGCACTCTGGGCGAGTCAGGATGCAGAAGCAACCTCCAGCCTCAGAGTCAAGGCTGCAGGAGCGTACCCCTGGCCTCGGAGTCAGGTTGCAGGAATACACCCCCAGTCCTGGGTTCTTGCCAGGCCTCCCTTCCCTTCTGTTCATCCAGCTCCCTCTATTCTGGATCACATGCAAAACACACCTCAGACCCTCCAACCTAAGGCTCCATCTCCATTTGCAAGACATCTTCCCCTAGAAGTGGACCTGCTGACCTGGGCCTTTCAGGGCCATGCAGGAATGTTACAGACACTCCATTTCTCACCAAAACACCCCAAACTCCAGCCATCACTGACCCCTGCTTCTTCCTTCCTTCTACCTCCAGCCAGATCCTTGCAGGAAGAATACCCTAGCCAACACACAAATATGGTGACTTATTTCTAGTGAGCCCGAAGTTTCAAAAAACAAAACAGAAAAGCAATGCCTTCCCAGGACTGCCTCCTCAACATCACTGTGCTATTCCCAGCAGCGCAAAGAATGGCACTGGTGGCACTCCAATAATGTAGGGACAGTCAGCCCCCCATATATGATATGGCAATAAACTTTGAGACTGCAGGATGGTGTCCTATAAACTCTTTGACGGTCTTCCTGGCAGGAAACGAAGCATTCTAATGTAGATTTCTCTGATCTTGCCTAGAGGAACTCATAAACTCCACAGGTGTTGTTTAAGGAAGAAAAGCTGGGCTGAGAAGTTGACAGGAGTGTCTAATCTGCTTGTCTCTCCAACTGAGATTGCCTGGCCTGCCCAGCCCAGCCCCAACCTGCTCAGACATCTGTTCCCAGAATGTCAGAGCTTTTAGAGGATGTCTTTAAGTGCTCTCCAAAGGAACTACAAAGCAATCAGCTATGTCCCCTCCAATTTCAGTAAGAACTGAATGGGAGGGAAGGACATTCAGAATAAAGTCAGTGAAGAGTTTCCAGGAAGAAGAAACTACTGAAAAACTTCTCACCAGAACCAACCAGGCAGGGTCCAAAACGTGTTCTGAATCTCCTTAGCCTGCCACCCACAAGACACTCGCAGCTGCTTTTGTGTCCAACTCGTACAAAGCTAATCATCTGCTACCCCTTTAGATACCATTGCAAACAATAAAAATAAAGATGCTAATTCATGTAGTGGACTTCCTCGGTTCACACCTAATTAAGCCTAATACTTTCCCATTATTTTAATTAACACAGGCCACAGCTGTCTTCATATTAAGCAAAAAGCCAACACAGACCTCTCCAACCCCACAGTGGGTGCTCGCTCCCAAAGTCAGATGCACCGTACCTTACAAAAAGCTGGTCATGCCAGGCACCCCCTGAACCAACCAGCCAAGAGCAGCTAAGCCCAGCAAAGGGGAAAGTGTGCGGAGCTCCCACCTCTGGCTGCACCTTTGATATGCTGCAGGAGGATGCGTGGGGTACGGAATGCCCTCCTGCAGCTGGCTTGGGTCGGCCTGACACTGTGGCTCTGCAGCTCCTGCCAAGCCAGTGGGGGGGAAAGGGTGCAGAGCTAGTGTGTGCTCAGCAGTAGCCTTTCCAAGCTGAGTTTCAGCTTGCTGCCTGCTGGGTCAGATGGCAAATGCCACAATCATGTATTCTTGGCCCTGAAGTGTTTTTCTGGGTCAGAGTGCTCTCCACACAGGTACATACCAATCCATCTATCTAATCACCAGCAGTTAAACTGATTTTTTTTTTAGACAACATGAAAGTTTTTGTACTTGGAGTGGAACCACGTACCCTCATGCAGAGAACAAAGGGTCAGGAGAAGAACACCACAGGAGGTGGTCAGCTTCAGCCTGTTTTGCCTTCTAATGACCACGGGCACAGCTGATGGATGAGGAGAAAGTAAGCACACGCCCCTCAACACAACCACTTCTGTGAAAACTCGCCTGAGAATCACAGGACATATGTTCTTAAACTTCTTTCATTTAAATCATTTTACCACTATGGAAATCTTCAAGAAAACACCAGCTCTTATCCAGAGTTTTCTATATCTGTAAGAGTTGCAATCAACTCTTACAAATCCAGGACTCCTGATCAAATCCTAATTGAGACAAGAAAGAAAAGAAAATGAGAACCCACTCCATTTGTGCTAAATGCCTTTGATTTTTATCTTCTTGCTAGGTTCTGTCCTGCAAAGATGACTTGAATATGACCCAGGGGTTCCCAATTTCATCTACCTTTTGAGACAAACGCTAAATTTATTTTTGTTGATGTCCAAGTCATCAAAGAGAGTTCTCAGCTGTTTCTGGGCCAAGTGCTACAGGGTAGAAGGAAGAGTCCCATATGGCAGGCCTGTTCCTACCCAGGCTGAGCAACCTAGAAAGAGCAGGTGGAGACCCCACCCATCCCTGCCCCTTCTCAGCCAGGGCCAGACTAGCGCCCCCTAGTGGCTCATCTTGATCTGCAGTTCAGAATCTGGGACCAACATCAGCCCGGAGGACATGGGGTCCAGAGAAAAGGGCCACTGCGTACTACCTTCTGCTCCTCAGAGCACTGTTTGTAATGGTAGGAAAATGGAAACTACGGAAATGCCCCCCAAAAGAAGGCTTACTGCAGTCTGCCATATCCACACACACAAAAGCTATGTGCACGGAGAGTTCATAAGTGACAAATATACTTAGCATTCAGCAAGATACATGTACGCACAGGTAGACCTTGTAGATCACTTTATATTGTTATATGTGTACATACATATATATAAAATATTACATAATGTGATTTACTTTTTTAGAAATGGGAGAAGATAGAGAGTTTAAGCAACAGAGCTTTTAAGAGGATGGGCTCTGGGTTTTGAATCCTGACTTACTGGGTATTAAACCTTACTGAATTGTTAAGTGCCTCAGTTCCCCCAATCTGAAAGTGGGATAAAAATACCTGCTTCTTCAGATTGTTGTATGAATTTGTTGAATTACTACTCATAGGATGCATAGACCAGAGCCTGGCACATATGTAATATTTGCTACCCACATCAGAATAATAGTAACAACAATTATCATTACTAAGCTCTCTACCTAAGAGCAAATAAAAAGTGTAGAAGGGACTGAAAGAAAGTGTTAAAACACTTTCCTCTGAGTGAAAGAATTCGAGGGTTTTTTATGCTTATTTAATCTGTGCTACAATTTGCTAATGTTTTTAAATTGATGTGAGTTGTTATTACCATGAGGAGAAAATTAGCAAAGATGTGCCTTCATTAGGTCTGAATTACTATGGCTTTCAACTGACCATGTCTTCCTATTAGTGACCTTTTGATGTGAAAATAACATTGAGGTACCAAAATAGGGGAGACCTCATCCCCAATGTTAGCTCTGCATGAAGGTTTGGGTGTGCATCTTCCTGCTAAAGTTAAAGCCAAAACTCTGGCTCAATGGCCATATAGCTTTGCCATAAGTGCCTTTTTTCTTTTCCATATAAAATGCCATTCTCCCCTGGCCAAACCCTGTTCATATTAAACATGACAATTGCAGACACAGCTACCAAACAGATGGCCAACTGTAGTCTTGGAGGCTGAGATGCATTGGCTTTTGTTTTTTGTTTCTTGTTGTTTTTGTTTTGTCTGACCACAAAAGCTATAAGCATTGACTTTCAAAACACAGAAAAGTCTCTACCTACCCAACAAAATGTTCTACAGATCATGACAACCACCATTAAAAAATAAACATGCCATGGCTTTTACAAAATGTCTCCCTGAGAGGTTTCCAGACCACTCTATAAAGGGAGACAAAGCTTTACTGGAACCAGGCACACTCCACATCTCACAGTACCGTCTCTGCACACGCTGTGTGCTCCGTCGGCTGAAAAAGCCCTTACAGGCCATTCATGACATGAACTCCTACTTATCCTTCAAGACCCAGTTGAAGCACCTCTTCTCTTGGGTGGTGGTCCTGGCCTCCCTTACCTCCTCTGAGCTCTTCTTCCTTGTGTGTCTACAGTTCCTTGTGCAGGTGACCATGCTTTCATTTCTCTCCCAGAACCACCAAAGCCTGTGTGCTTCCATCTCCCCTACTGCAGTGGCATGTCCATGAGATCAGAGAACGTGGATATGCACCCAACACCAATCACAGTGCCTGCCAAATATAAGGTGTTTGATAACAGTCCACTGGCAAAGTAATGCTTGCATTTTATTGAGAAAAAAAATCAAAGCACTCAAGGCAACAAGAGGAAGAATACAAACACTTCAGATATCTAGATCTAGGCAAAATATAGAAATCCTACAGATTTAGTGGGAATAGGCAGGAAGCTGGGAAAGGTAAAGAATTCAGCCAAACCATTTCAGTCAACAAATGCATTATTTCTCTGTTATTTATTTATCATTGGTGAGGAAGGATGATTGCTTGAGGCCAGGAGTTCAAGGCCAGCCTGAGCTAGAAAAAGACCCCCTTTCTACAAAAATATAGAAAAATTAGCCAGGTGTGGTAGTGCAACACCTGTAGTCCCAGCTAACTCTGGAGGCTGAGGCAGGAGGATCACTTAAGTCCAGGAGTTAAGGCTGCAGTGAGCTGGGCTGACACCATGGCACTCTAGCCTCAGCAACAAAACAAGACAGTATCTCAGAAAAGTGGGGGCAGGGGGATAAAACCTAAAAACAACACCCAGAAGAAGAAACAAAAGAAGCACCACCAAAGCAATCGAAGAAAATCCACGGCTGTAGAATTTTTTGAAAACCCTACTTACTGTCCTCAGAGATTGGGGTCCACACTCTATTTCCCATCTAACCCATTCACTGAGGAACTCTCAAAAGTCAGAGGGGCAGACCTTGCAGCCAAGCCAGTCCATGTGGCTTTACTGCTGAGGGACTGGGGGCTAAACTGGAGAGCTGTGCAGGGCAGCAGGGGCGGGGACGCGCATTCTCTGACAGAATAATAGATATTCTATTATGTTCCCATACACAGGCCGTTCTGCTATGACGGGTGTTTTCAAATTGCGTATTTGTACCAACAGGTTGACACATTACAAAACATTCTGGACACCTTGTGAGTTTTGTTTGTGTTCAGGAGTGATTTCCTCTGCAAGAAACACAAAGGTGAATGCAAAAAAAAATAGTACCAGTTGTACCTAGTACCTCATGAGCAGTTGAGGCATATACAAAACACACACACCACACGTACACCACACTCACACCACACACATACATAGACCACACATACCACACACTCCACACACATACAACACACATACACATACACACACAGCACACTCGTGCACACGCACACATATACCCAGCTTCCTCCAATCACCGCTCAGGTGATCTGGTGTGAGGAATTTCCATGGGATTCCAGACCTTCCAGAATTCTGTTCGTCTCTGCGTTTCCTGCACTTCGCTGAAATGCACACGTAGCCACCTTCCTATCACTCATCTTCCCACACAAAATTCCATTTTTCTTAGCAAGGTAAATGTACTGCTGTATTTATGTTCTTCTTAACCATTTAGCAAGTTTAAAACTGTGCTACCCTTTTCATTAGATTTTTACTTTAAAAAAAAAAATGTGTCATTAATACAGTTTTTGAGTGCTATGGCCTTAACTCCATTTTTTCCATCAACCCTGTGGGTTTTATTGCATAATCTTGCACTGTGCAATGAATGATTCCTAGGAACACACATGTCATGTTACAGCAGAAAGTGACTATTTAGCTACATTTCTGCACATACATTAAAAAAAGTTTTAGGACTTCCTCTGACCCCTGGGTCAGGGAGGAGCATGGAGAAGTGTTCCTAGGCAGGTTAATTTTCAAGCAATAAGAAAAAAGAGAATCAATATTTAACTTTCCAAGAATAAACGAACACTTACCACTTTATTCTTGCTAATGTTGACTCATAAACAATGATAGTTTCTACACGTGTAATGGTATGCTGACTCTGGTTTGGAAAATATGGTCCCCACAAATGAATGTCACACAATCACTTCTAGTTCATCATTTCTGGCTACCCCAAAACTTTCATTGCCTGTCTGGCTTTTTGCCTCAACTGACTGAACTGGAACCTCTTCCAAGGGTAACACCAGTTGTTGGGTTTTGTTGCTATTAAAAACATCTGTATATTATCCATTTCTTTTTCCTCTGTGAAATACAAAGTAAAATCCAAACATAAATAATGAAATTTTCATTCCTGGTTTTTGTGTATGAGAAAGTAGCAAAGTGCCAGAGAAGGCATGGAAGGTTCCACATGCTTGGGCTCCAACGGCCCCCTCCTCACCCTCCTATTAGCTGCATTACTTGGCCAGGCTCCAATTTCCTCAGCCCTAAATTGAGATAACAATGCTTGCTTCAAAGTTGACTTCATGAGGATTAAATAAGATAATGTAGTTAAAGCATTTGGCACAGTGGCTGGCACTTAAAAAGTATTTTTCCACTTGCCTCTTTTTATTTTTTGAGGACTAGTGATCTTTTGCTGGTGATAAACATATTCCCTCATCACTCTGGTGTTAGTTACCTACACTGAAATCCTTTCCCCTCTCCTGATCTGTTTGAATTTGGGGCTTAAAAATTGCAACACTGAATCATTGGGAGGTACAAAACTTCTTAACACTTGGCACAAACTCTCTAGGCTCATACTGGAGTCTCTTTTTGCCTTTCTCTTCTACTAGTTTGGAATCATTCATTCCTTCATTTATTCCTCCACTCAACAAACATGCATCGGTGCCTGG
This sequence comes from Loris lydekkerianus, assembly GCA_963574355.1. Classification (NCBI taxonomy): domain Eukaryota; kingdom Metazoa; phylum Chordata; class Mammalia; order Primates; family Lorisidae; genus Loris; species Loris lydekkerianus. The sequence goes on from CAUYPK010010958.1 coordinate 8,940, forward strand.
TGTATACTGGGTAAGTCACTTAACTCCCCTGAGCTTCAGTTTTCTCAGCAAAAGGAGGATAAAACACTTTTTTGTAAGGTTGTTGGAAGCCTTTAAATGACATCAGGACTCTAAAGTACCTTTTCCAATGCCTGGTGTACACTGGATGCTCCACAAAGGATCACTTTGATCTGTGTCATCGGGATGAAAATGAACAAACCACAACCTGCCATCACAGAAGCTTCAGCCCAGGTAACGCAAAGACTCTTTCCACTGACAAGCACATTCACTGCTGGAAAGATCTGCAAACCTCTCTCTTCCCACATACCCAAACTGGCTTGAGCAAATGTTTCACTGGCTACAAAACAATGAGTCTGATTATGGATGCATATAACTGAAAAGGCACCAAGCTTACTTGGGTATGATTCATCATTGTCTGCCGCAGTAATTAGAAGTGTTTTGGTTGGTTCTAGGTCAGAATGACCCAGTTAGCACGCTTTTTTTTCACTGCTAAAGATCATAGTGAACCTTATAACAAGAACTAAAGGCTTAGGAAAAGATAACTACTTTGTGGCTTTTGCTCAAAGTACAGATGTCATCATCTCTACCCTGAAGAAGTGGGCCCTGATCAAGGAAACCATTAACACTTGTGTTTTTTTTTTTTTTTTTTATTGAACACAACTGAACAGAAGTATAATTTTCATGGACCTCCCCCTCAGGACTGATCTCCTAGAAAGCTGTCTTACCCTTCTGTTTCCGCAGCACCTATCACAAATAACTACTGGGGTTATTTTATTGATGAAGTGTTCTTTGGTAGTGCTCCTTGGCAGAGAGTGTTTATTGATGAAGTGTTCCTTGGTAGGTTAACTTCCAAGCAGTAAGAAAAAAGAGAATTAACGATCCCAAATATCTCATCTTTACTCAACTCTCCAGAAATAAATTAACATTTCTCACTTGATTCTTGCTAATGTTGACTCATTAGCAATGATAGTTTCTACATATTTGACATATTTGAATGTCAAAACATAAGAAATAGAAGTAGAAAGCAGAGAAAGATACATAAGGAGAGTGGGCTATATCATTCACAGCCTTAGCACCCAACCTAACGGTGATTTTTTTTTTAATGCATGTAAAAAAAGACGGGAAGAAAATATGCTAAAATGTTAACAGTCGATATTTTAGGAACTAAAATTATGGAGAATTTTTCTCTTCTTCTTAATCTTCTGTTTTTTTTAATTTTTTACAAACGATCACATGCAGTTTTTATAAAACAGCTTTTTGGGAAGAAATTATAATCACGAAATTCTATCAAACTTGAGTCCACTTCTAGGGGAACAGTTGAAAGGGCCTGAATGCTGGAATGACACCAACCTGGCTCTGCCAATCTCCAGCAGGCAAGTCACCTAACCTCTAAAAAATTAGCCTTGGGTCAGGCTCACTGGCTCATGCTCATAATCTCAGCACTTTGGGAGGCCACATCAGGAAGATCTCTTGAAGCCAGGCATCTGATACCAGCCTGGGCAACATAGTAAGACCCTGTCTCTACAAAAAGTAGAAAAAACTAGCCAGGCATGGTGCTGCACAACTGCACTGAGTAGCTCCACTACTCAGGGACTTGAAGGAGGAGGCTAAGGGAGGAGGATCACACAGACCCACTTGCATTTTTAAAACAAGCACAACATCACTGTCTTCAAAGCTCTCTAGTCTTCTTCATCTGTCCCAATCCCTTAGAAACCAGCATACTGAATTTAATGTTCATTGTCCCCTTTTCTTCATAATTTTAACAAAATTTTCACTCTAACTGAACTTTAACCTAAAGTTAGATTCTTTAATCTCAAGAATCACCTGAGTGTCTTATTAAAATGCAGAATCCCTTTCAGACGGTCTAGGCTAGAGCCCTTCAGAAATTTAGCATTTCTTTCTTTTTCTTTGTTTTAAGACAGAGTCTCCAGCTGTCGCCCTGGGTAGAGTGCCATGATGGCCCAGCTCACAGCAACCTCAAACTCTTAGGCTTAAGTGATTCTCTTGCCTCAGCCTCCCAAGTAGCTGGGACTACAGGCGCCTGCCACAACGCCCAGCTATTTTGTTGTTGTTGTTGTTGTTGCAGTTACCATTGTTGTTTTAGCTGGCCTGGGCCAGGCTTGAACTTTCCAGCCTTGGTGTATGTGGCCGGCGTCCTACCTACTGAGCTATGGGTGCTGGCCCAGAAATTCAGCATTTCTAACAAGCTAATTATCTTTATGTTAATTTAATCTTTAACCTAAGCAACACGTTGTTCCATTTTTACATTTCTGAACTTTATGTGAAAGGACTCATACTGCACAATTTTCCTCAATACAATGTTCTTGATGTTCCTCTGTGATGTTGCCTGTATCTGTGAGGCATTTGCTTCCAATAGCATTGTATTGTGTAAGTATGCCCCAATGTATTAGCCCAAACTAATTAATGGCTATGTGAGTTATTTCAAGTCCATTTTCTGTGTTTTTACAATACAAATTACGCTCCTATAAACATAGACCATCTTCTGTTACATGGGTCGCGAGGTTGCCATGTAACTCTAGGGGGTGCCCTTTGTGCTGTAGGCTACATAAGCAGTGTCCCCTAAAACAAAGGGGTTGTGCCAACCTGTGTCCTATCATTGGTTAAATAAATGTTCTGGTTATTCCACAACCATACTCACCCTTCTCAGACTTTTTAATTTTTGCTAATCTGGTGGGTATGAAAAGGTATCTCATTGTTTTAACTTGATTTCTCATGTTCATTAACTATTTCTTATTCTTTTCCAAATTCCTAAACTATCCCTTCAGTTTATCTTACCAAACCAAAAGAAATTTCTGTGGTTATTAATATCTCACCTTTACTTTGTTTTTGTCCATAGCCTATATATATTCTGATTTCTTTTTGCTGTTTTGTAGAGTTTTTCCCCCAGTGGGGCTGAGGGGTACCCATCTCTCTTCACAAGTATAACACAGATTTGTTAATGTCACTACTTTCAATACTTTTTATAATTTCTTTCCATTATTTTCAAATTAGGCATATTCTTTGAATCCTGGTGAATGGAAACTCTCAAAGCCATTGTGAGCAAAACATATGTAAGCCAAGAGAAAAATGAAAATAATTAAGTCTTCTTTTTTTTGAAAATAATAAAATTGTATACTACAATACAATTCTGCACTTCTAATAACCACAATCGCATTTTAATAATGTTGAGAGCTGCCAAAGCCAGCTGGAAAAAATTACCAAGGGCTAATTCTTTATTCAATTTAATTAATGGATGAATTCTAATCTAAAAAAGTCATCTGGTCTTCTTTTTAGAATAAATGTTTATGGGTAGCAAAGATAAAAGGTGAAATTGAACAAATGTACATTATTTCTTAAGAGTATTGACATTAAACTGTCATTTATGTAAGGTCTGACAATCCAGTTCATAAATCAGGCACTGTGAGCTTACATTGCTAACACTGTACAAACAAGTCAGTAAGGTTTCATAACCTTAGTATATCAGTATCTCACAGCTGTGTCCATGCTGTGGTAGACATGTGGTAGTATCTTGCTGAGTCGTGTTCACTATTGCTGTTACATGTTTTTGCGTTGTACAATAACAGTTCTAATAGTCATCCAGAAAAAGAGTTCCAAAATTACTTTGAAGGGTGAACTAGGCACTGGTATCAGTGCATAGTCTCCCAAGGGGAATACCTCAAAGAGGACCACAGTGATGTTCAACAAAGAGGTATGTAGCATTTTCTAGGATGAGTTTATGAACTTAATTGCAAGATACTTATATAATAAAGTCTTCTCTTTTATGGATAGATTTGAAAGAGATTTCTGCCACTAACTTTCAGGTAAATGTGGATTTGAAGTAGACGTAAAGTGACAGAAAGGCCTCCATCCTTGAAAACTCATCATCCTTCTGTTCTATCAGAACAGTGAACCCCTGGGACTTTGTAATCTGCTCCACACACACAGCAAACACATGAATTCAGGGCCCTTTCCCATGTGGACACCCAAAACCAGGAGTGTCCAGATGTTGCTGTTTTCCTCAGTATGTTTCACATCTAATGGAATTTGATTTTATAATCTGAGAAAAACTAATCTGAGATCTTGTGTGTTTATTCCACAATTATTTAATTGTCAATGTCACAAGAAAATAAGCCTTCAAAAAAGTTACAGGAAAGAAAAATTAAGGAACATGGGGATATCTATAGATCTTAAAGCAGTTTTGGAATTTGTATCAGCAGAAAAATGTGGCAGACTTTGTTAGACTATTTTTAAAATCAGGACTAGGTAGTGTGCCCCCTTAGCCCATCCTGCACTTGCCCTTGAACCATCACACCAACAATTTGTGCTTCAGGACATTGAACTTCTAAGGGCAAAGACAATAACTGTTCTGTTTATTACAGAATCTCCAGAGTCCAGCCAGTGCCTGGCTGCCTCCAGTAATCCCTCCTGATGGAATGAATGAGTGCAGACCTGCTATTTAGACAGGCTGGTCATCAGGAAAGATAGTCCAAGAGACATGCTATCCAGCCAACTCACTAGGTGCCCAAAGGATCGGATTTCACCACAAAGCATTTTTAATCCCATTAGCCTGGTTCCTAATGGTCACATTCCCAGAGCCATGCTGTAGTACTATCTATTACAACCTTGTTCTGCTTCCAAAACTATTATGGAAAATAGCCCTATAGCTTTGGAGGTTGCTAAAAAAATTTAAGTCCACCGTATTATTTATATGAGGTTCACAACAAAAGTTACTCTTGAGAATTTAATGTCAAAGGGAAAACATTCTTTCCCCTGAAGAATGGGCATGCTTCTTCTTTTCTGATAGTATGATGTTTAGCACTTAGAACTTCCTCATTTTGTTTTGAACACCAGATAGTGATAAGTGCATATAAAAAATAAGCAATTACTAATTTCTGGTAAAACAAAAAGCAACTCAGAACGAAGGAAAACTAGTAGAGGTAGAGTGTATGGCTCAGCTGTCAGAGTGCTTACGTGACTGTAATGATATATACATTGAATTGAGCTATCAAAACTATGAATAACTGGCTGGGCAGTTATTTATACCATCTGTATTCCTAATACTTTGAGAGGCCAGGAGTCTGAGACCAGCCTGGGCAACAATGAGACTCCATCTCTACAAAAAAATTAAAAAATGAACTGGGCTTAGTAGTATTTTTTTTATTATTATTAAATCATAGCTGTGTACATTAATACAATCATGGGGCACCATACACTGGTTTTATAAACAGTTTGACACATTTTCATCACACTGGTTAATACAGCCTTCCTGGCATTTTCTTAGTTATTGCATTAAGACATTTATATTCTACACTTACTAAGTTTCACATGTACCCTTGTAAGATGCACCACAGGTGTAATCCCAACAATCACCCTCCCTCTGCCCATCCTCCCCTCTCCTCCCCCCGCACTTTCCCCCTATCCTCCCGCTCCCCCGTTTCATAGTAAGGGTGAGTACATTGGATACTTTTTCTTCCATTCTTGGGATACTTTACAAAGAAGAATATGTTCTAATTTTTGATAAAGCACTGACTGTATGATGTTGGATCTCTGAATAAAATATATAAAAAGTCCTGGGTTTTAATTCTGGCTTTCCTCAATCTTTCCTGGATTTAACTTCATTTTCCTAGTCATTTTTGGGACATCTCTCATCTATAGAATAGCTGAAAGTGGAAGCTCAGTAGGACTTGCCCAACTTTCCCCTGAACAACAGCAAACAGAACATACCCTAGTCTCACCACAATCTGTACACTTTCCTCCTCCTTTTCCCTCTGTCGCTTCCAGCTGTTTGTCTCCAAGAAAACGCTACAGCTGGTCATCAAGATCAAGGGAGTCAACTGTCAATTAGCAAAACCACACAACCTGCTCTCCCTTCAGCACTGGAAGCTGTTGGCTCTCCCCATGTCTTCTGCTGACTTGATCCCACAGGGCACCCCCCACATCTTCTTTATTGCTAAGTCACATTTGGTATCAGCTTTGCCTGAGATGCAGCCCTGCCTGACCTCTGTCTGTGTCCTTCATCCTATTATTCCAATGTCTTTTTTCTCTTTGGTACTCAAGTAAGTAGAACCTTTTGACAAAGTTATGAGGTGGAAAGCAACATACCATGTTCACGGCCCCTGGAGATGGAGCGTGGCTGGCGCAGAGCCATGCAGACATTCACTCAAGATGAATTTGAGAAACAGAGTTTAGTTAAATACAATCTTACAGTTCACTGGTGAAAAATCTGAATTCTGAATTTTTAGCCCAAGCACAATTCAATGTCATTGTAAAATGAAAGGCATACACAATATATGCTGAACATTAATGAAGGAAAGAGAACATATGAGCTGTGGTAGGGAAGATTTCAGAGAAAAGAGCCTTTAAAGACAGATAAGATATGCATTGCCAAAAAAGAGGCAGGGATGTCATGGATATAAAAGTCATGTCTGGATGAAGCTAAATTTGTAATTCTGGCTGGAGAGATATGTTTGGGGAGAGTAGTAAAGGACAGGAGTGAAAAACCAGAGTGGAGCCATACTATGAAATGCTTTGATGTTTGGAGTAATGAATTTGTACTTGAACCTCAGAACCAGCTTTCTCCTATGCCTTTTACTGATTTGCCTCCCAGAATAAGCTTTGAGTCCTATTTGCTCTCCTTATCCATCTGCCTCGTGGTGAAGAGGTGCATGCATCTGTTCTGAGTCTCCTGTCAATTTCTCCATGAGGCAGATGGTCTATTTCTGTTTCTAGACTTTGCCAGACCCCCATGAGTTTTTCATCCTCTAGCCCTGGGGATTTATTGCCAGTGTAGCAACAGATACCATGTGGCAGATGAGTGTAGAGAATAAGTTTCAGTAGATGTATTCACCAAGGGGCCATTCCCGTACATTAGCTCATGTTCTTTACAAAAGGTAGCATCTTCTTATCATAAGACAGAATGGCTAACAGGAAGAAGGTCAGCACAATTTAGTTTGAGACTGAGGTGAATTATTTTTATTGATCCTCCTTGGATTTTTTACTTACTTTTTTCCTCTCCTGCAGTGATTTTATTATTACCTTCATATTTTTAGATGGACTAAGAAACAAAGAACATGATTAACTGTGTTCATTTTCAAAAGTGAGACCTATTCCAAATCCCCATACACACCTAAATTAAATATCGTTAACATTAAACCCCAAATATTGTAGTCTACCTCTTCAAAAATGATTAAAGCAATGTAATGCCTTGATTTTTATGGGACATCCAGGGCTAAAATCTCCTCTTGCCTATTTGCCTTATTTTTAACAATGTCTTTCCTACATCACTATGGAGATAGGAGATTGTACTAAGAGTATGTTAAGATCATCATCATAACCAGTCACGATATTTCCTTGAGTTCCACAACAACAGACTCCTTCTGGTTCTCTAACAAACCTCTAAAATCTGTATACCAATGATCACTAGCTAAAAGGAACCAAGAAAAACTGGGTTGAATCAGTATAAATTCATTCTGGGCTTGAAAATATAAAACTGCCCAATGTTTTTCCTAGATATGGTAAGCCAAAGACAGTTCTATGTGCAAAAAGCTTGTGAATGTATATACCACCCAGACATAGATTTTCCTCAACTAGCCACATGACCTGACCACCAAGCATTATATTAACCTCCACTTTGTATTTATTAATATGCAGTTACTAAAATACACTTAATTACGATGCATTTAAAATTGGTTTAAAAGACCCTGAGCCTTCATGGATGTGATAGGACAGATTTCTTTCCAGGTGGTGCAAGATTGTTGCTGGTAATTAGGTATGGGAGTTTCAAGACCTGCTGCAGAGTATTGAAAATGAACAATATAACTGCCAAGTTCTTAGACAACCTTAAGCTTTGGCCTTTCTTTCACTGATGGACTCAGTTGCAAGGCTAACCCAGAAAAGGCAAGGGGAAAGTAAAAGTGGTAGGAAGAGAGGATTATTATTCTTAGAAATCAAATATTTACCCTAGACAAGTGAGAACATCATCTTGGAAAAATATGAACATTTTTGTTTTCTTTTTAAAAGCTTAGAATCTTTCCTCTTTTTTAGAGTTTAATAAGATATTGTCTAGTTTCTTCTCTAGCTTCTGAGATCTTTGCTTCCAATACATCACCAAGAACTAAGTATTCTTCCTAAACATGAAGAATAGTTTCTTTTAAAACTAAGAAAGGGTTTTATTTTTTATTTGAAGATAATATTTTTAAAGCAGAATAAAAGATTGGTCTACAGTCCTGGCAGTTCACTTTTTATAGTACTCACCTCTCAGAGTACAGCTTCATCTCCTTCTGCATTCCATATTAGAATCTCACCTTTCCCATTTAAACAGTTTTGGGTGGAATGTATATTGATGTTAGAACAAAGGGGGAATAACTCAAAATAGTGACATAGTTCCTATTTGTGTCATTGTTATACTTGCTGAAAAGGAGAAAGGCAGAAAGTGCGCACTAGGATGTGCAAATGCATTCATGTGCTTTTCATTTTGAGTGTCTGACATCCATGATCTATGAAAGTTTATTTAACATTTTACACAGCTCAGGAGTTAATCTCTTCTCAGTATTTGGAATCTCCTGAGGAAAACATAAGAAGACTGAATTTAAAGGGAAAAAAATGAAAAGACATAACTACAGAAAGTTAAATAAATCAACACTGGCCTGAACATACAGAACTATGTAACTATGGTGCTTTGAGTGAAAGTGGTAGCCACATCAAATTTAGGTCCCTTAGATTAGCTAAATTTCTCACTCACCAAAACCTAACCCAGTAAGTTACCCCCCAGAAATATTTTTAACAAGTTCATCATCCAGGACAACATTTATCAGTGTCTGGACAAGACCTCTCAAGAGAATGCAATGAGGCTTTTTCTTCCCAGAAATGGAAAAAATGTCTCTCACCTTTGCCAAACTCCAGCCTGTCTCCCTATTGTGTGACTTTTTTGTCTGCCTTCAACCAGAATACTCGAAAAGCAGATTCTAGTTTGATTAGATGTCTTGTTTGTTTGTGTTTGTTTTGCCCTTTTGTGACAGTGGAAATGAAGACAGCTAATTAATTTAATACTTTTCTGTCCCCAGCAAAGTCAAAAAGGCACATGGAAAGAATGGGCTGAGAACAGCATGAACTACTACAGAAATTTTCTCTAGATTTAATCTTAACATTATGGTCCCAGATTATACACTAAAACCTCCATATTGGCCATCTCCCTACATTGACCACCTCCTTAAGTTGACCTAATTTTCATAGACCAGGCAGGCACCACATGTACATATTAGTACAGCAGGCCTAGTTCCTTATGTTGACTATCTCTGAATGTTGACTAGTTAGTTATCAGTCCTTTGCATGGTCAACTTGGACAAGTTCTACTGTGTTTGAAATGAAGATACCTTAGGCTCGTGGGCAAGGGAAATCTAATGGAGTTGATGACACTGTTCCTTCACAATGTCTTGCATCCTATTTTGTCTTAGAAGACTATTACCCGTGCAGAATGGATTACTCACATCCAAGTATTGAAAGCCAGAATATTATGGCCTCCAAGAAACAAAATTAGCAGAGAAAAAAATGTCCTTGCTCTTGTCATAGTACATTTTTAGAACTAAGCAGCTGATCTTATTTTCTAATGAAAAAAATCTGTGAGTAAGTTTCAATTGTGCTGAGGGAAAAATCTCATTTGCAATTGAATCCAATTACAACTCATTTGTGATTAAGATTTGGTATTTAATATTGATGTATCTGTATTGTTTTCTTATTGCTGTCTATGGAGAATTCAATATGCACAATATGTTGAACGCAAAATACACAAATGCCCATTGTTTTTTTAGTCTATAAATATTGGATTGGATTTATATTGTAAATATAAAGAATTGTTTGTTAAAGTATTTTTAAATACAACTATGAATATGTACAAATGAGAGCATCAGAGTCCCTCTCTAATGAAATTCTGAAAGATGACATTACACAGCATTTAACATAGAGGCTGCAAGTCAAAAATAGAGTTACCTTTAAATAATAGATCTCTCCAATTTCCAAACTTGCTCCTAGAAAAACCATAATGAAAGATAATTTTCTATGTGATTTGTCAAAAATTAGACTTGACAGCAGACGTTTGGTTTAGTAAGTAAGTAGTTCCTTGTCCAACTTTGATCTTTCCTCATGGACAGACAAAAATTCCTTGTCTCAATCCTTTCTGCAGCATTTCCACTCCAACTTAATGACCTCACAGATGGGACAATCTACTTTTAGTTTTATAAGTTATGCTTTCATTCTATAGGGGAGAGAAAATAAAACATAATGACAAACAATCACAATGCATGACACAGGGAGATGGTTAAGTAAATTATAGTCTATTTACATAACCAAGATCATAAAGACATGAAATATATTCAAAATATACTGAAAAAAACACTAAAAATGAATGAGAAAACATTTATATTGCATTTTAAGTTTTGAAAGATCACTTAAAATGCATGATCATAAATAGGTTGAAAAAAATACATAAAGAAAGGATTGGAAAAAATATACTGACAATATAACAATTATTTTATCTAGTTTGGGAATTATAATTTTCTTCTTTATACTTTTCGAATTTTCCCAATTTGTTTAATGGGTATATATTAATTTCTAAACTAGGAATATACAGTGTTTTTATGGGAATAAATGAGAATTAATAGTTTCCCCCCATAAAAGAAAATGCCCTGAACTCTAACAACAAAAAAAATTCGCTTTCAGGTGTTCATTTATTGTAACACATTTCCATCCAAATCTAAAAGACAGTGGAAAGTCAAAAAGAGAGAATCAAGCTAATTAAAATTTTCCTCTAACAAACCTGAAGCCGTAGTTATTGCCTGCTCCCCGTCTAACACGAGTGTATTTTCCTGGCGAAGGCACATTCATAGGAATTACTTCACTCCACTCAAATGTTCTCAGCCAATCCCTAGTGCCCATGATTCAGCTAAGAGAAATGCCTTTTCCTGCTCTCTTCCCAGCAACCTCTGCCACATAGACCTTCAAATCAGATCAATTACTCTTGGGAACAATCTTCTTATAATATTTTGGCATTTAAGACATATTCAAAGAAGTGGATTTTTGTAAATCTCAAAATCACTGAACTCTCAATATGAACCTCTCAGAGTACCTTGTGAAAAATAAGATGACAGTTTTTCAAGCCTCATAAAATATGTTTTCATTCTACCAACAGTATTGAAGTACAAATCTGTTTTCATTCCCAATGCGAACTAGGTTCCCAATTACCCAACAGGAACTGGGTTCTCACAGGGCTGAAGATGCCAGGAAAGAAGTTAGAGTATGTGTTTAAAAACTGGGAAATTTAGAACAGGATTAGAGAACCTATGCCAAAGGCTAGGGTGAGGATGATTCAAACTCAAATATCAGGGAACTTAATATCAACACCAGAAACGGGCAAAGGCAGAATCTGACTCGATGGACAGCTTATACTAGAGTCCAGAACAAGGTGAAGTTGCCACTGATACAAAAATATTTCCTAGAATGAATAGTGCTAATGAAGCAACATTACTTGGTCATAATTCCAAATGACATCTGACATCCTCAGCCTCATTTATGAGCCAGTTAAAATGAGACATCAGACAAGATGAAAGAGCCAGAGCATACGATGTATAGTGTGTGAACCATTTTTAAAATCTGAAGTATAGTAACCAAAACAGCATGGTAGTTGTATAAAAACAGACACATAAACCAGTGGAACAGAATAGAGAATGCAGAAACAAATCGACATATTTATAGCCAACTCATTTTCCACAAAGGTGCCAAGAATATACATTGGGGAAAGAACAGTCTCTTTAATGAATGGTGCAGGGAAAACTGGATATCCATATGCAGAAGAATGAAACTAGAACCTCATTTTCACTACACAAAATCAACACAAAATGAATTAAAGACATAAATTTAAGACCAGACATTGTGAAACCACTAAAAGAAAACGTTGGAGTAACAAACCCATAGGATATTGACATGGGCAAATATTTGGGGGTAAGACCTCAAAAGCACAAGTAACAAAATTAAAATTAGACAAATGAGATTAAATCAAGCTAAAAAGCTTCTGTACAGCAAAGGAAACAATCAACAGAGTGAAGAGACTACCTATGGAACTAGAGAAAATATTTGGAACTATTCACTTCAAGGGATTAATAACCAAAATATATAAGAAACACAAACCAATCTGTAACAAAAAATAAATAAATTTAAAAATGGGTGAAAAACTGAATAGACATTTCTCAGAAGAATACATCTAAATGGCCAATAGGTATATAAAAAAATGCTCATCATCTCTAATCGTTAGGGAATACAAATCAAAACCATAATTGGCTATCATCTCACCTCAGTTAAATGGCTATTATCAAAAAGAAAAAAAGGATAACAATTACTGGAAGGTATGTGAAGAAAGGAAAATTCTTGCACTGTTGGTAGGAAGGTAAAGTGATATTTCCATTATGGAATATTGAAAAAAATTCATCAAAAAACTAAAAATGAGAGTACCATATGACCTAACAATATACAAAATAAAAGAAAGTCATCTATCAAAGAGATATCTGGACTCCTGTGTTTATTGCAGCACTATAAACAATAGCCAAGATATAGAATCAACCTAAGCTTCCATCAATGAATGAACGAATACAGGAAATGTTTTGTATATACGCACAATGGAATATTATTTATCCATAAAAAAGAATGAAGGTTAATAATCAATTTATAGGAAATACAACACTACATGTAATTAGTATGTTAGCCGTCTGAAGTCCCAAAGCACTTATAATGAAACTGAAATAGGTGGCATCTAATTCATTTATTAATTTGTCACTCATTTTTTGAAAACCTTCTATGTATATAAATTAGTATTTAAGGTATAACAGCAGAGTGCAAAGGAAAAGAGACACAGTAAATGTAATGGGCACTAAATGAATATAAATTTTGTTTTCAGAATGTCAGGATATTTTATATCACCTGATAAAACATTTGCATTTTTTACATTTTAACTTTCTTTATTTATTCTAATAAATATTCCAGTAAATAGTAATGTTACCAAAAAAACGAAGGGCAAAAGAAAAAGGAACTTTATTTCTAACAATCCATAGAGAACAAAGGGGGTATAAATATTTTCATAATGATAGAATAATGTTTAGGCAGTCCCCTTAGCCAGAATGGCTCAACACCACTGTTTTCCTCACTGACCGAGGAAGGGCAACCCCACTTCAGCAAAATATCACTGTATAGAAAGAAACATATAAGTAAATCTGAACTTGGCTAGCTTCTGTGTCACTATAGAGTCCCTAACTGTGTCTTATAATGTGCAAAGGAGCTGTTCTTCTGACAGTCTTGGAATGATTACCCATATTTGTTAAAGACTTACTATATTCTCAGTGCTGTACTAAGTTCTTAATATGCTTTGGATGAATGAATGTTTCCTGACCTCAGAATCTAGTTCTGTGAAAGAAAATCTGGTTGACAAAGGGATAGGTAAATACTGGCTATTAAGATGGGAAATGTTGATCTGCAAGATGCTAATATGCTGTGGAAAGTACATTTAGAACATGGGTGGATCAAACATCCACCTTCCCCAAGCCTACTGAAAGAAGTGCCCCCCAGCCTCTGGGAGCCTGTGGCAGGGAGGAACCAATCTTATGTAGTGGAACTACATCTATGGAAATAATTCAAAGTAGAGGTAGCAAGCAACTGATTAGGAAAAAAGGGTAGGCGAGAGCTTCAAATCTAAAATGTTAGGACAAAAAAAAAAAAAAAAAAAAAAAAAAAAAAAAAAAAAATATAAAAAAAAAAAAAAATAAATAAAAAAATATAAAAAATAAATTGTATGTGTGTGTTGTG
>CAUYPK010010960.1:0-19811 GCA_963574355.1 Loris lydekkerianus
ACTTTACCTCTTTCATGTTTACATGAATGGAGCTGGAACATATTCTTCTTAGCAAAGTATCTCAGGAATGGAAGAAAAAGTATCCAATGTACTCAGCTCTACTATGAAGCTAAATTATAGCTTTCACATGAAGGCTATAACCCAAGTATAGCACAAGACTATGAGGAAAGGGCCAAGGAAGGGGAATGGAGGGGGGAGGTTTTGGTGGAGGAAGTGTAATGGGTGGGGCCACATCTACGGTGCATCTTAGAATGGGTACAGGTGAAACTTACTAAATGCAGAATACAAATGCCTACATACAGTAACTGAGAAAATGCCATGAAGGCTACATTGAACAGTTTGATGAGAATATTTCAGATTGTATATGAAACCCACACATTGTACCCCTTAATTGCATTAATGTACACAGCTATGATTTAAAAATAAAAATAAATAAATTTTAAAAATTAATTAATTAATTAATTAATTTTAAAAAACCATTTATTAATGATTTTGTCTGAATATTGAAGAACCAGAGACCAAGGCCAAGCATACTGGCTCATGCCTATAATCCCAGCACTTTGGAAGGCCAAGGCGGGAAGATCACTTGAGCCCAGGAGTTGGGGGGTGCAGTGAGCTATGATAACGCCACTGAACTCCAGCTGGATAATGGAGGGCTTGGCAATATTTGAGTTTCACACATAAAAAATGGTAAAGTGATAGATTTTAAAATGATAGTGGGAGTGCAAAAGGAGGAAGTGACTTTGACATTTTATAGCTCAGAGTGAGTGAGTGAACCAGAATTCCAGCTTTCCCTCATAGCCCTGTTATATCTGCTGACCCTATGCCTAAAACACCTTCTCAGGCTTCACCCAAATGCTACTCCCTTCAGGAAGTCCCTCTGACTCCTCCAGGCAGACTTAGGCACTTAGCTTAGGAAGTTCAGGCTGTTCTAACAAACCAGCATAGGCCGAGGCTCTTAAACCGCTCTGGAGGTCCCTGATCAGGGTGGTGGCAGGGTCACAGCCAGGTGAGGGCCCTCTTCCTGTGTTCTTACAAGTGGAAGGTGGAAGGGATGAGCTAGCTCTCTGAGGACTTTTTTTTTTTTTTTAGACAGAGTCCTGCTCTGTCATCCCTCAAGTAGCAGAGACTACAGGAGCCTGCCACCTCACCCAGCTAATTTTTCTAATTTTTGTAGAGACAGGGTCTTGCTCTTGCTCAGACCTGGTCTTGAACTCCTGAGCTCAAGCGACCCTCCCACCTCAGCCTCTCAGAGTGCTAGGATTTCACATGAGATCCACATGCCTGGCCTCTGAGATCACTTTATAGGGACAATACTCCCATGCATGAAGGCTACACCCTCATGACCTAATCACCTCCGAAGTCCCCATCTTCTAACACCATCTCATTAGAAGTGAGGATTTTGACATATGGAGTTCAAGGGAACACAGACAACCCGACAACAGCAGCAATCCTCCTATGCACTCAGGTGTTTACCAAACAACTAATTCCATTGCCCAACTGCCTAACAAATACTTATGCACTGGACAGTCACTCCACTAGACAGTGATCTAGACTCCAGAACCCACCTGTGTCACCTCAATGCCAAGCACAATAGCCAGTACTTCACCAAGGTTTCTATAAATCAGGGGTGGGCAGGGGTGAGGGGAAGATTCAACTGGACTAGGATGATGTTTATGATTTGATTAAACAGAGAAGAGATCAAAGACAGTTTAAGAAAGGGGAGCACAGGAAGTAAGGACGTAAAAGGGATGGCCTGGTTACATGTGATGGCTGAAAAATAAATGCATTAATCTCTGCTGTTTTCAGGAATCCCACTGACTGCAAAGAATTTAAGGAATGTTTAAGAGAAATGTTTTAAAAACTATGAACTCTCAAATTGGGAAAAAATATTTCCATGCTATGAATCTGACAAAGGGTTGATAACTAGACTCTACAGAGAACTCAAATTAATCAACAAAAAGGACCCAATGATCCCATATGTCACTGGGTAAGAGACATGAACAGAACCTTCTCTGAGGAAGAGAGATGAATGGCTAAGAAACATATAGAAAAAATGCTCATCTGGCTCGATGCCTATAGCTCAAGCAGCAGGGCAACAGCCACATATACCAAAGCTGGCAGATTCGAATCCTGCCCAGGCCTGTCAAACAACAATGGCAACTATAACCAAAAACGCCCGGCATTGTGGCAGGTGCCTATAGTCCCAGCTACTTGGGAGGCTGAAGAAAGAGACTCACTTAAGCCCAAGAGTCTGAGGTTGCTGTGAGCTGTGATGCCACAGCACTCTACCAAGGGTGACAGCTTGAAACTCTGTCTCAAAAAAAAAAAAAAAGAAAGAAAGAAACGAAAAAAAATGCTCATCATCCCTAATCATCAGAGAAACTCAAATCAAAACTACCCTGAGATATCATCTAACCCCAGTAAGATTAGCCCACATCACAAAGTCCCAAAGCTGCGGTTGCTAATGTGGATGTGGAAAGGAGGGAACACTCTTACACTGTTAACGGGACTGCAAACTAATACAGCCTCTTTAGAAAGACATATGGAGAATCCTAAAAGAACTCAAAATAGATCTTCGGTTTGATCCCACAATCTCATTAGTAGGAATCTACCCAGAAGAAAAAAGTATCAATTTGTCATAAGGACATTCGCTCTAGATTGTTAATCACAACACAATTTGCAATCGCCAAGATGTGGAAACAACCTAAATGCCCATCAACGAAAGAATGGATGAATAAACTGTGATATATGTATACCCTGGACTACTATTCTGCCATTTAAAAAAAATGGATACCTTATATCTTTTATATTAACTTTGATGGAGTTAAAACACTTTCTTCTTAGTAAAGTATCACAAGAATGGAAAAGCAAGTATCCAATGTACTTAATAGTAATATGAAGCCAGAAGATGATCTAATACATGCCCACACAAGAGAAAAACTCAATTTGATTCAAGATGGGACACGGAGGAAGGAGGGAGGGGGAGAGGGAACCAAGGAGGGGGACTGGTACGCTCCCACTTAATGGGCATAATGTAAGGGAAGATGGCACAAGCCTAGGATGTGGGACACAGCTGCAACAGGGGCTCTACCTAACAAAAGCAAACATTGTAACCTAATTATTTGTATCCTCACATTAATCTGAAATTTAAAAAAAATAAAAATAGCCAGGCGCAGTGGCTCACACCTATAATCCCAGCACTTGGGAGACTGAGACGGGTGGGTCACCTGAGCTCAGGAGTTCAAGACCAACCTGAGCAAAAGCAAGATCCTGTCTCTAAAATATAGCCGGGCACTGTGGTGGGCGCCTATGGTCCCAGCTATTTGGGAGGCTGAGGCAAGAGAATCACTTGAGCCCAAGAGTCTGAGGTTGTTGTGAGTTAAGACACTACAGCACTCTACTGAGGGTGACCAAGTGAGACTGTCTCATAAAAAATACCATAAAAAATACAAATAATAAAAACTATGAACTCACAGAACAAATAGGATTAGAAATGCCAACATAAGAAATAAATGAAGGTGTAAACGTAGCTGAGAAGGATGAAGACCAAGACCAAGTGTCTGGGGAGGGAGATGGCAATGAGCAGCGAGAAACGGGGTCTTAGGAGTTCGTGGCTGAGAGAGGGAGCCTGGGGATCTGGGCCTGCTGTGTCATGGGCCTGAAAACAAGAAAGTGGTTTCAGTCTGAATGTGGAGCTGCTAGAGCCTAGAACATTCTTCTATCCACGTACCCCAGAGCGCTACTGTCTCCCACCTCTGGTGAGAGCTTAAAGTATTGTTCTGAACACTTGAAATCTTAAAGTGAAGAGTCTGAACCAGAGTTTTCAACCCTGTGTTCCCAGCCCCTCAGTGGGCAGGCTGCATGCTCTCTTGATATACTATAAATCAAGCATGTGGGTACCATATACTTCCAGCCCCTATATCAGATCCTTCAACAACTCCAGCCCCAGATCCCAAGTTGGGGGGAGGGGCGGGGACACTGATCCCCAGTAGAACCCACCAGTTGCCAAATCCACCCAAGTACCCAAGTTCACTCAGAAGTGTTAATCACCTTTCTAGTGACTCAAATTAAATAAAATTTTGGAAAGCCAATGTTCTCACTTTGTACCTCTTTTTAATACAAAGCCTAATTTATTTATATCATGCCGATGCCAAGCATTAGTTCTAAAACATCATTTAAAGACTATAACCAAACAAAGAAGACATCAGAGCAAACAGGAGAAGCCTGACCCAAAACCATTTATTGTGGGTCAAACATCCCCAGGAAGAAGCACAGAGCTAGGGTTCCAATTAGAGCAGGAGGTAGTTTGGTTTGTAAGAAGGACATTCTTGTGAATTCCTGTAATTCTGTTTTTAAAATAGCATTTGCTTCCCAAACAAACTTAGAAAACCTCTACACTATAGAGTGTACAAAGACTATTAAGGTTTCAGTTGATCCCAGAGACTTCCTAAATCTTCACCTCTGGGTAAAGAGGAGAGACTGATACTTTCTGAATTATTTTTTTTTCTTTTTTTTTGAGACAGAATCTCACTTTGTTGTGCTCGGTAGAGTGCCATGGCATCACAGTTCACAGTGATCTCAAATTCTTGGGCTCAAGCAATCCTCCTGCCTCAGCCTCCCAAATAGCTGGGACTACAGGCACCCACCACAACATTTGGTTATTTTTAGAGATGAGGTCTTGCTTTTGCTCAGGCTGATCTTGAACTCCTGAGCTCAGGCAATCCACCTGCCTGGAACTTCCAGAGTGCTGGGATTACAGGTGTGAGCCACAGTGCCTGGCCTTCCAAATTCTTAATAAAACAAAATCAAAAGGAAATGTTATCCAAATTCCAATCAAGGAAAAGCGATATAACTTCCTGCCCTAGATTTCAAACGTGGCAGCAAATGAAAGAAAAGGAAGATTCTCAAAAGATTTAGGAAGTCTCTGGGATCAACTGAAAAAATGTTCCCAATTCATGACTTCCTCCCATTTCTAGACTTTTATATGTTTATCTTTTGCCGTACGACCTTACTGTACCTCTCAATAGAGTAAGGCTTTGCTATGTCCCTTGCTTGGGCTAATAGAATCTGTTAGCAGACATAACACAAAAGGCATTTAAGTGTGCCTGTGTAACTGACTGGGCTTGACCTTTTATGCTGCACCAGGCAGCCCTGCTTCCATCCTGGGCCCTAGAGTAAAGATATGAAATATTCCCAAACCAGATGCAAATTCTAGAATCCAGCCTGGCACAGCCAAGCCCCACTTAGACCAGACGATCCATAGCTTCCCAGCAGACTCCAGAGCATGAAAATAAATAGTTGTTGTCAAAGTCACTGAGATTTACAGTTGTTTCTTGCACATCAAAAACTATTACTAGCTCCTAACTTAATCCCCATCTATTAGAAACAGTATTAGGTAAAGAAAGTGAGTAGACAGTAATCTCAAATTCTCATTTATACCTGCTATTTGGAGAGAAGCATATTTAGTGGGGGCGTAGGCCAGGAAGAGGGAGAGAGGATTTCATTACCTGCCAGGCAAGATGTCAGGAGCTCTGAAGAACCACCAGTGCTGCATAGGGAATTTTGAAAGCCTGGGGCTTCCATCCTCCTTGTGAACAGAACACTCTTAGGCAGAGCAAATTCTGACATAGGACAAGCCAAGGACTCCAAGAAAGGACACACACAACTGCATCAGGGCCTCCTCCACCAGCCCAGTCAATGCCCCCAATCCCACATGTTCTGGCTATAATGTAAAAGTAACAAAAATGCACAGAAAATAATATTCATCAAGTCAGAGTGGTGGTGTCACAGCTCACAATAAGCTCAAAATCCTGACCTCAAGCCATCCTCCTACCTCAGCCTCCCATGTAGCTGGGACTACAGACACCTACAATGATTCCCAGCTAATTTTTCCATTTTTAGGGGGGAAGAGGTGGGTCTCACTCTTGCTTAGGCTGATCTCAAACTCCTGAGCCTCAAGCAATCCATCCGCCTTGGACTCCCATAGTGCTAGGATTACAGATGTGAGCCACCTGTCTGTCCTGGAAGATACACTCTTAAGGGATGAAAGTGAAGCTGTGCTCAGGCTTCCCAGTAGTAGGAAGCAAAGAGGTGATGCATACTGTGTTTGAGGTGAAGAGGGACGCCCCAAGGCTGGTACACATAGCCAGGTGATCCCTCCAGCATGACTACAAAGATGGACCTTTTCTAACAGAAAAAAAGTAACGTACCAACTGCATATTATTGGAAAGTGGGACTACAAGATCCAGTTAGCCAAAAGATGAATGGATAAGTTATGATTTTAAAATGATACAACACCTGATAGAAACCGTGACCCAGGAATTTTATGACTGGACAAGTTGTTCTTGCCTGATATAAAGCTAAGAAGAACATCAGGGACGAAGCAGCCATAAATCCTTCTTGAAAAAGTTACTAGGTAATAAAACCCAGTTCAATAAGATAAGAATCGGTATTTTTTAAAAGCAAGGAATAAAGAAGTCTTGCTATACAAACTGGTGATGGGCCTTAGCCCATCTATTTAAACATCTAAGACGAAAGGACTCAAGTAATTGTGATTAAAAGAGAGAATGTTAAAAAGTCAGCCAATTATAAACAAAGAAGCAATGAGAATTCAGAGGAGGCATGAGATGGAAAAAATACTTATTTCCTCATTTGTCACGGTAGGAAGTCAACTGCCTCATCCAAAACTGAAAACTGGGATTTAGAAAAGCAAAAGGATCCCAATATTGTTTTCCCGTAATTTCAAAAGAATATTTTAGAAACTATTATACCAGTAGTGAAGAAACATGAGTCTGAATCTCAGCTGTTCACGCAGTCCCATTTCAGCTCATTTTCTTCTGTTAAATTCAAGTAAAATTGAATTTAAAATATTTTCAAATATAACTTCCATTTTTATAAAAGTGCTTTCATTTATATAAACTTATTTCTCTCTAGTGCTTCTAGCCATGAAAATCTGTGCCAGTCTGCCATGGTTTAAATTTAAAAAAAAAAAAAAAAACTCTCTTTTTCTTCTCTTATATCCACAGAAATGTGAGAGGAAAAGAAAATTTGGAAATGCTGCACACCTAATATAAATGATGGTTGCTTAGATCAGAAATTGGTAAATCACAAATAAAGTTTTATTGGAACACAGCCACACTTATTTGTTTACACATTGTCCATGATTACTTTCATGCTACAATGGCAGAGTTGAATTACTGTAACAGAAACCATCAAGCCTTCAAAAGCAAAAATATTTACTCTCTGTACATTTACAGAAAAAGTTTGCTGACTTCTGCACATAGATGGAAAAGTCAGGGGGGTAAAATGTCTGTTCTTTTTTGTTGTACTTTCTTCTTTGTTATTTGTTGTATTTGCACATTTTTCAGTAAGCATTATAGTTTTTCAGAAAGTCATTTTTAATTTAAAAAGACTACCTTCCACTCACATATCAAGGTACTAGTCTGCTGTACAGATAGGATTTTAGGCCAAATGACTTCCTAGCTCACCTAAAGAGAACTTCACTGACTTTTAGAACAATTCCCTTCCATCCGAGAAGCCGGTGTTTTGGTGAAGAAGACTGAAGACCTAGCAGCCGTGGAAATCAGCGCTACTCTGTCTGGTGCCCATTTGAAGGAGCCATTATGTCCCTGTTTTCAGCGAGCAATTTGAAAATACTGCCCCAAAAGGATGATGGGTGTGGGAAGGCAGGAGAGGAGATTTTTTCTATTTAGCATTTGCCAAAATAACCATATCAACATATGCCACATAACTCATTAAGAAATTCCTGGCAGGGTTCAGTGGCTCATGGCTATAATCCTAGCATTACACTATTTGAGCTCAGGAGTTTGACACCAGCCTGAGCAAGAGCAAGACTCCTCCTCTACAAAAAATAAAAAAAAATTGCCAGGTATTGTGGCAGATACCTGAAGTCCCAGCTACTCAAGAGGCTGGGCAGGAGGATCGCGTGAGCCTAAGAATTTGAGGTTGCTCTGAACTAGGCTGATGCCACAGCACTCTAACCTGCAGCAAGAGTGATACTCTGTCTCAAAAAATAAATGTATAAGAAAAAATTACCAAAAATTCCTCATTTACTGAAACTAAAATGAAAGTGGCCCAAGAATCAGAGAAAAAAAGCTCATCAGTCCTGCTCATGTGTTTCAGATCTATTTGGCAACTGCATACTACTATTCCTGTGCCCAAACATAGGCCTTTTCTCAAGGATTTGTATTATAAAATATTTCAGCATCTTCACAATCCAAAGAAGGATAGTCAGAATCTGTGAAGTCCTGTCTGATCCATTTATGAGAGACCTTGTCAAACTGAAAACTGCGAAAATCAAAAAATCAGCCTCTGGACTACCCTCTCCACACTTCACATCAGGAAAACCTCCCTGATGATTTAAGCAGCAGAAGCAATCCCAGCGGGGGATGAACACCCATCCCTGTTAGGCATATCACTTCACCCAGCATAAATTATTAATTAATTACAGAACACTCCAAGGGCACAGAGGCATAATTCTACAAGAAAGCTATCATCCCTTAGGAACCAGGAGAAAGATTAAGACCCATGAATTAAGAGTTTTCATGATTCAAGATGTTTTCTATCTTAAAATAATTAATAATGCTGATTTTATACCCTTGTTGAATAAATGTGCTTATTCCAAGAACAGTAAATTTCCCCCAATCCAATAGCAATCAGAATAAAAAGGTTTTCAACAGAAACCTTCTGCTTCCTTTCTGATTAGAAAGCAACTTTATTTTTCAGAGAAAGAGAAAATCTATGTTCCGGACTAAAGATGCTAACTGATCAACTAACTATATCTAAAAACAGAGAATCACAAAAAAAAAAAAAAATTCTTCATACTTTAGGTCTCTTACACAATCAAAATGCTTAAAATTAAGTTGTAGTAAGTAATAATTCAATTATTTAAACATGCAACACAAGTTGAAGTTGTCTGTGAAAAATGCTTATAAATTCTGATCATGAGTCAAAAAGGCAGAAGATACTTCTTCAGAAAATTTTAGAATTTTTTTGCTGAAATATTACAGTTCCTCCTTATTTTATTACCAATCATCCATATATTTAGCAAAAATAATCATCCATATATTTAGCAAAATCTAGGACAGTCTCACCAAATACACATAATATTCTCTGCATTGCCTTGCTTTGCCCCCACCACCCATCCCAGTCCCACAAAATCTCCTCTGGAAAAGAAAAATAATCAGACCTCATGACAACTATATTTTTAAAGAAGAAAGAGAAAAAATCCTTAGACATATTTTAAAATGGCATCCCTCAACTGAACCATGAAGTTCTGAGGTCTAATTACAGAGGTCAGTCTATCTAGGGAAGTGCATTTTCCACCAAGGCGCAAGGAAGAACCACCAAAATATTAAGAGCAATTCAAAAACAAATCAATCATGACTCTAGATCAGAAATTCAATCCCATTGCTAAAGCCTGGATAGTCTTCCCTTAATCACTGAATTCAAATAAAAGACCCCCAAAGAAAAAAGCCAATGGAGAGAATCTTTTGTGTTTCTTTTCTTTTTTCTTTTTTTTTTTTTTATTTTTGGGATTCGTTGAGGGTACAAAAAATTAGGTTACACTAATTGCATTTGTTAGATAAAGTCCCTCTTATAATTGTCTCCTGCCCCCCAAGAAGTAATAAGTTTCAACTTATAAAGAAAGTATACACATTTGATATGATTCTTTGCATGTCTAGATATTTTCTTATTATATGCTGCTATGGTTTGAATATATGTGTCTCTCCAAAATTCACAAGTTAGAATTAATACCTAATGTGATAGTACCAATGATTAAGTTGTATCAATTGGTCCTCATAAATGAGATTAGTACCCCCCATATAAAATGACAAAGAGAGGGCCTTACTCCCTTTTCTTGCCATTTCACTAGTTTCTTATGGACACAACAGGAAGGGATAGTATGAAGAACCAGCTCTCACCAGACACCAAAACTGCTGGCACCTTGATCTTGGACTTCCCAGCCTCCAAAACTGTGAGAAAATAAATCTCTTTTCTTCATAAATTACTACATCTCAGTTTGTATTTTTCACAGCAGTACAAATGGACTAACACAAAAAAATAAATCAATCAATAA
Organism: Loris lydekkerianus; assembly: GCA_963574355.1. Classification (NCBI taxonomy): domain Eukaryota; kingdom Metazoa; phylum Chordata; class Mammalia; order Primates; family Lorisidae; genus Loris; species Loris lydekkerianus. The sequence continues at coordinate 10,103 of CAUYPK010010960.1, forward strand.
AATAAAATAAAAAATAAAATAAAATAAATGGACTAAGACATACGTTGAACATTTTGAATGCTGGACAGATTCTGGATTTTGTTGTCTTCCTCTAAAAAGTGTGACCTTTGTTTTGATAAGCAGTTAGATTATTAACATATCATCTTGATCCTGTAGGGTATTAGGCTTTGACTTGTTAAGACAAGTCTATTTCATCTTTGCTCTCAGTCCTACAGCATGTTCCTTATTCCTAGAGCATAGTTATTCTTCCTAAGGTGAGTCCCTCTGGGATCTCAAATAAATGTTCAGTTCTACTTTGGCTAAATTAAACCTCTAACAACCTCCTAACAGAAGTTAGGAAGTTCAGATATAACTTCTGAAATCACTGTTCACCTCTCTGTGCCCTAGGAGCTGTTCTCAGCTATATCTTGCAGAATCTCAGTACACACGCAACTAAAAATTTGGCCAAGAACCTTGGGGAAATTCCTAAACAGATTTCTGCTTCTATTAATCTTCAATTGCCTTCTCTCCAGTACTCAAACCTGTAAGTTCCAGCAGCCTTAGCAACCCTCACCTTCTCTCTTCATTTCCTCCACCCAGTAAGACTGCCACTCTCTGCCTGGGCTCCTCTACCCTGCAACTTGAAAAATGCCTCACAGAAAAAGCATGACAGTGGACCTTGCCTTATGTGCTTCCTATCTCTCAAGAATCACAGCCCTTAGACACCAATCGTCCAATCCCTAAGAATAACTCTTCAAGTATTTTGCCTAGTTTGACAGCTGTTAACAGCAGAAAAATAAACCTATTAGTTTTCAATAACAGGAATTGGAATTATTGTTCCAATTCTTGGCAAGCATTGTAGGCTCTGTTTATTTTAACACTCCAATCACTTTTATTTTTCTAAAAATAACAAAGACCTCTAAGCAAAGTGATCAACAGCCAGTTTGAAGTAAGTCCTGGGCTGGTAATGAGAAGATCTGGTTATTTTGTCAGTTCTTTCACTGCTTAGCTGTCATTTAAGGTCCCTGCGCCTCAGGTTTCAAAAGCAACAAGCGAAGATGCATGATCACCAATGTCTCTTTAAGCTCTAGCATCAGGTGATGCTTTTACTTCCATGGGCATTGGATTAATCAGATGTACTACTCTAGAAATCACATCAGCAGTTCCTTGGGAAGTACAAGTCATTTCTGAAGTTCTCAGTTCATCAGAAACTCGTTGAGCCTCCAAGCTCTCCCACAGTCCTCTCCATGTTTGAACAATACTTGAGGGAGGTCCAGGTCAGTGCAGAGGATGAGACCCTGTGAGCAGGACAGAGGAGCAAGGCATGGCAGACCTAGTAAGACTTCAGAGCCCAACTGACACAGTTCCAAACGCACTTACAGTGGGTCCTGTCACCTCTGAACCTGTTCCCTCATCTGTGAAGGGCTGAAATGATGCTGCTTAGCAGGGATGTTCTGGGGATCAAATGAGAGGATGTTTATCCTCAGGATTTGGGATAAACATGGAGGATTTTTTTCAATTATATTTAAAGATGCACAGGAAATGCCTTATCAGCCTCTGGGAAATGGCAACTCACACACTAAAGTCTTCCTCACCACCCCCATCTCCTCGTGCCCCCCCCCCCCACTGCCACTAACACCACCACCCCCTGCTGCGAGGACGGGCAGCAGTCAGGGGTCAGCGGTGACAGTGACCCCCAGAGGAGCACCTCACCCCCGATATCTCTCCTTAGGAGGCAGTCAGATTGGCGCTTTAGGCCAGAAAGAACCGGATCCATTAACATGTCAAGAAGAGAATAAAATAAATCTTTTAGATGTTGAGGAAAAACATCCCCACCCTGGTTTCAACAATCTCTCTATCTACCTTCCTGAAGTGTTCTCTGAACTACAGAGAGGCCGGGTTTTAGATCCTACCGGAAGGTCCCTTGAGCTTCTCATGGAGATCAGCCCCAGAGAGTAACTGAGAGCTCAGAACTCTCAGCTCACCACGGAGCACGGAGGACTGAGCCAAGCACAGAGAGGAGACTCGTCATCCTCAGAAGGGCTGCGGGGCAGAGACCTGGGATCAAACCGGAGGACGAGCTGCGTCCACAGCGCCCCCAACCGGCAACAACCAGCAGGTGCGGAGCTACACTCCGACGCTGTGATTTTTCTGCTCATGTGAAAATGGAAGTTTGGAGAAATTTCCTTCTATACTGCAAATATTCCAAAAGACTCATGGATGATCCCTCAATGAGAGGGGACCAACCCCAAGAGGTTGATAATAAGCTTTTTGCAAAACTAGTGGGTGGACACTTGAGCCTGTATTGTAGGGAAGTTCACTTTTGTTATATGCATGAAGACTCTTAATAGTGCTCAACACATGATAAGTACTCATTGATTAACATTATGAATAAATGTGAGCTGACATAAATAAGGGGGAAAAGTATGGATAATGCGGGGATGACTTCTTAGTCAAAATGACGTTTCCTAACATGCAAGTGTCCTAGAGTGGAATTTTTGTTTGTTTTGTCCACCACTATAAGGCCAGCATGTAGAAGGATGTTTAACAGGCACAACAGATGAGTATTTGTTTAACTAAGTGTTAAACCAACTGGGTGGGAAGAGGGAGCAAGACCCTTTGTAATGAGTCCCAATCCCCTTACTGTGCAATAATAGATCTACCAACAGCTTCAGGAAAGACCTAGAAGGCTCACTTAACAGATGAGCCAGCAACACCAAGCTGGCAGACGGAGTTAATGTGCTGGATAACTTACCTCAGGGCACCAAACCAAAGGAACTCAAGCTAGAAAACTAGGCTGAAACCAACAAGATGAAACATACTACCTACAAATTCCCACCTATTAGCTGAGAAAAGTCACATGTACAATTTCAGGGTGGAGAAAGTCTGGCTTTATAGCTGTTGCTGAGGAAAGGCCTTGAAGGTTTTAACTGGCAAGGCCTGAACTAGAAACATTTGACAGAGCTGTCAAAAATCCTTAAGCAGTGGCAGATCACCTGTCCAAAGAGGGGCTAAGTGGCAGCTCTCTGGTGCCAGGTGTAGAGGGCCATGTTTATCAGGGGTATAGTGGAGGTCAAGTGGGGTCCACAGAGGAAGGAACAAAACAACAAGTGAGCAACCCTGAATTGTGTCATGAGGGATAATTAAAAAGACTATGGTTAGGACAGTTAGGCAGGCTCATTGGCTCATACCTGCAATCCTAGCACTCTAGGAGGCCAAGGCTGAGGCGAGTGGATGGGTTGAGCTCAGGAGTTTGAGACCAGCCTGAGCAAGAGTGAGACACCATCTCTAAAAAATAAAAAAATAAAAAGGACAGGGTTTCTGTCAAGAAAAAGACACTCATGGAGGGATGTAAGTATTGCCTTCAAATGTGTACAGAGATGCCCTGGGTTCTACATATACTCAAAAGACAAAACTAGGACTACTACATGGAAATTTTAAGGAAGCTTTATACATGCTTTCTAATGATCTAGAGCTGTTTGGAAATACAATTTGCTGTATAAGGGAGTTGTGATGCCTTATCATTGAAAGGAAAGAGAGGCGAATGAGAATTTATAGCTATTGAGCACCTGCTCACATGGTACCAGACCAGAAAAATCCATGTCATCTCATTTCTTCCTGACAATCATCATTTGAGATAAACATTTATTATTAATACAGAATTCTTATACTCAACACTATCTGTACCTATAGGTAGGGGGCTAATTGAAAAACAATCAAGGAGTCATAAAAGATGATTTTATATATATATACACCTTAAATATTTAATTTTAATTGAGTGCATATGAATATTCTTTCTCCAAAGGCCCTTCTTTGAGGACAGACCTGCCAATTGGTATCCACATGGTCTTTCTCTCATAAGCTCTTGCTCCATGTATTCACCATGATTCCCAGTTTCTATTTCTTAAAGTGGAACAAGGACTTACATTCCCTTAAGTAGCAATCTGAGTGGAGAATATTACCATTTTTTCTAGGCCTGTACAACCATTTCTTAATTCAAAAGCAATTTTTTATCAACTCGTATATTTCAAGCCTTTATAATGCATCCAAGAATTTCAGAGCAGGTAGAAACAACTTCATTTATTTTGGCTTTCTTATTCTTATCAATTTACATCATCTTTTATTAAATTATATGATTATGGTAGAACTTCCATAGTCGATGACCTCCCTACATTGACCACTTCCTTAAGTTGACCTTATTTTTATAGACTGGCCATGTACCATATATAGGGTATGTACATATCAGTATAGTAGGCCTAGTTCCCTGTGTTGACCAGTTTGGTACAGTCCCTTGGGTGGTCAACTTACAGAGGTACCACTGTATTTTATCAAGTAGAGCTATCCAGGAAGCGTTGGGGGGAAATATGACTTTGGCTAGGCCTGCCCCCTGACTGCTGGATCCACCTGTGTGTTGCTCCCTGGGTACTTCCCACCAACCGTGTGTGGCATTCTGCAGGAACCTGCCAGCTCACACAAAGAACAGAAAGCAGGTCAGGCCACAGGGATGGTTAAATGAAGATCTGTTAGGAGAACATCTTCTCCACTTTCAGAGATGTTATGTCCTTGGAGAAGTTAAGCAACTCACCAAAGGTTGGGCAGCTAACAAGCCTCTTTACACCACACCTATATTATCTCCACTGGGCAAATCAGAGGAAACACTAAACATGCTGCAGTCATCACCCTGTCAAAGGACTTCAACAGTGGGAAGGGGGAAGCTGAATAATCCTCAAGGCCTCTCCAGCTCAGAATTTGTGAGAACCTCTAATTCTCTTTTCTATAAGTTTCTATGTGGAGCTAAAAAGTTATACTGTGTTTCAAATTGTCAATCTCATCAGTGTACACAGTCTAACAATTACATTCTCAAATATTAATACTTCCTAGAAAAAATGCTACATCCATCATTGCTGAACATCACTATGGTCACCTTTGAAGTACTCCCATTGGGAAGTTGTGCACAAATGTAGCACCTAGTTCACCCTTCAAAGCAATTTTGAAATTATTTTTCTGGAATAGCCACCAAAGCTGTCATCATATTACCGTATATACTCGAGTATATACAGTACCCTTGATATACTAACTGTCTTCAAAATTTCTTCCTTTCAATATTTCCTTTATCTTCAGGTAAAAAAGTTTTTGGATCCCAGATCAAGTGAGTAAGGTGGATGTTCCAATACAGTTACTTGTTTACTGGCTAAAAATTCCCTCTCAGACATTGGCGTGTGAGCTGGTGCACTGTTGTGATGCAAGAGTCATGAGTTGTTGGCTAAGATTTTCAGTTAAGATTCTCCTATTTTTCTATCAATGTTTACTTAGTCTTCTATGCTTCTTACAGTCAGCCAATGATTTTGATGCATAGTTCAATTAATTTTTGCAACATTCTCTTCAGTTCTGCTTATTACTGGCTACCCCAACCTTTCTTCGTCAGTGACACTTTCCCCTCAGAAAAACATTGAATCCTTTTCTAGACTGCTGTTTTCTTCATGGATGATCCCCATAAACTTAAATTAACATGACCCTGATTTTACTTCCATTCTTGCCAAGTTTAATAAGAAATTTAGGAATGTTTATTCATCGCTCTCATTCGAGCTCCAACATTCTTGAGACAGCACACAAAAACATGCAGGAACAATAATAAATACCACTCAGCAAGACACCAGCCCATGTCAACATAAGCCCAGCTGTGAGACATCAAAGATTACCACATTGTACAGTGCTGCTAGGGTCCACATGATGGGAAGTTTGTAAAATTAATTGTCAGATCTCACATTTCTGTAACTGCATGTATTAGGGAGATGTTAGGAGATAACATCAAAAGTCTAGACCTCAAACCAAATGTAAAAAACTATTTTAAAGATAATTCTGGGGAAATTTAAATATGGACCAGAATTAGGTGATACCAAGAAGTTATTAACATCATGTGATAACAGCATAGAAGTTTAAAGAAAACACCCCATCTGCAAGAGAAAAATGACTAGAAACCTGAATTTTCCTTGAAAATATTTCAGCAAATATAAAGACAAAAAAGAAAATATTATAATTTTCTATAGCAAAATTTTGATAATGTTGAATGTAGGTAACAGATAAATAAAGATTCATAATTCCAGTGTCTTTTGTATTATGTCCAATGTCTTTGTATATATTTACATTTTTTATAATAAAAAGAATGTATAATTAAATATGTGGCACCCCATGGCTCTGACGTGAGGGTTGAAAGCATCTTTTGGACCTGCATCTCACCCCATATCCATGGTAAAGCCCAGATTGCAAGGACAGGCCTAGCCAGCCATACATAGCACCTGCCTCTTGCCCCAAGAAGGCCCAGCAATTTCTTGAGGAAGTGAATGAGAAAGCTCAGAAGCTCAGAGCAGTGGATCCCAGGGCTGCGTGCTACACGCTGAGTTACTACTTCCACAATCTCACAATTTCACACTTGAAAGGAACCAAACAGAGTACCTCTAGCTATTGGAGTCCAAACCTCCTCAGGTTCTTCTGGGAGCTTATTAAACCCTTAAATTCCTAGGCCCTCACCCAGACAGAGCAGTGGCAGCACCCCAGAATCTGGGTATTTCTTTGGTGGTTCTGGGGCAGCCCTAAATGGGGGCCCTGGCACCTTTGAAATTGATCAACATCCAAATCTCACAAAAGAGGAATGTGATCTAGAAGGGTCCTGTACTCCACAGCCTTGCCCCCTGGCAGGTCTTCTGTGGAGAAGGCAGCCCTTCCTGAGACCTCCTCAGAAACATGGGCCTGGGGGTCCTGCCAGCACGGGAAAGGAAAAGAGCCAAGATCCTTTTTTTTTTTTTTTTTTTTTAATTGTTAAATCATAGCTGTGTACATTAGTGCAATCAAGGGGTACAATGTGCTGGTTCCATATACAATCTGAAATATTCTCATCAAACTGTTCAACGTAGCCTTCATGGCATTTTCTTAGTTATTGTATGTAGATATTTGTATTCTGCCTTTAGTAAGTTTCGCCTGTAAAGAGCCAAGCTCTTGATCAAAGTCTCTTCCTCGGGCTCTGGGGGACTCGTAGCACTTCCAGGCACCCTTTTGGATGCAGCCTCGCTCTTTGCCTCCAGGCCACTTACCCCGTGTCAGGTGCAAATCAGCCCAGCTTCTCTCTCTGATTCTGCCTCGGTAATATTGACCCCATGCCAGCAGCTAAGCAGCTACAGCGGAGATGAAGACAGGGAGGAGCCAGAGGATATCTGTTACAGCCATTATTTTCCACTCAGGATCCTATTTTGCATCTTCACTGGAAGCCCATAAATTGAACTTTAAGGGAGGGGCCCAGAAATCCGCAGCGGAGAGTTCATTAAACCGGCCACAGGGGTGCCTTGGGCCGATCAAAGTGAAACACTGCCACCCAGTGGCCATTCTGGGTCATCACAGGCTACCGCGAGCACCTGCCTCCAAGAGAAGTGAAGGAGCAAACGGGCACACCCTTCCCTTCTTTTTTCTAAAACTATTGCATTTATATTAGTATAAATAGAATCACGTGGTGTAACACCCATAAAGTCTAAATAGGTCCCAGTGGTTTCCTGCAGAGCTAATGTGGATTCAGCCAAATGTTTAGTTAGGGGGTCTCTCCCAAGTGCTAACGTGCCCACCACCTCCCCAGCACAGCCCTGCTCCTTGTCCTAAGGGGCTCTGTTCTCAAGTACCCAGGGCTGACCCTCTCTCAACATTTACCACAAAACCAAGGACTGAGCCTAAATAAATTCTGCAGTTCCTAGGAGCCTTCCTGATTCTGAACAGCCCTGGGTACCAGATCTTCCTATGGTATGAGAAATTTAGGCCAGACAGACACAAAGAAAACATTCTAACCACCAAAATTGTTAAAACTGTGAAATGGGTGGCTGAGGGAACTAACAGAATTTCCTTCGTAGATGTTTGCAGTTGCATTAAGTCATGGAAGCACACCATTTACGTAGAGAACTATAATGCCATAAAAAAGGCAAAAGCTAATTAACATGGGAGCCTGAGCACTGAAGCTTGCTTTCTAAAATACACTGACTATGTTTGGCTATAAATATTTTATTAATTCACATAAGGTGTATATGTTATACACCTATTTAGGTGACCCATATGTGCCACGTGCTACACTGCTCCTAATTTTAATGGTAACTTGGAAATTATTAGGCAAAATATTCCTATTAGCTGCTTTTCCATTAATTGATAGCTTACATAATTAATCAGATGCATTGCAAGTTTTAACTTTTTCCTTTGTTACACAATGGATCATTTTGAAATCAGCTAAGGAACTGCCTTTTGTTTTTAGTGATGTGCAGATGGAAGTCACGCTAGTTGGTGGTGTTTGACTGTACAGACTTTGATTTGTGGTGACTAAAAGGAAAGAATTGTGTTTTAGAGTAATTGAAAATGGAGGTCGGAAGATTAAAGATGGAGGCTGAGTAACAACTTCCCTGTAATTGGGCTCGGCGAGTCTGGGGAGACAAGACTCCAGACATCTCTTTCCGGTGAGATCTGCCTATGATCATCCCTTTGAGGATACAGGGACCAGCAAGGGACTTCTGGACCCCAGGAGGAAGACAAAAACAGTGGAAAACTGGCAAATGGCTGTGTGTGTTCGATCAACCTAATCAAACCAGCAACCATGAGTACAAGCAGCAGTGAGACTGCAAACTGGAAAGGCCTTACCTATGAACTTTTTTGGTGTTCTTGGATGTGGCGCTCAGTTGAGCTGCCTTGGGGAGAGCTTGAGCAAAAGTGTGGACAAAGTTGGGCGTTGTCTGGTGCTCCAAAATGAGCCACTGAGCTGGGCTCAGTGAAAGCCATTGTGTGGAAAAACTGCGCCGGCAAGCTTTGCCCTCAGGGTCTCAGAGCAAGGATTGGACGGGACAAAGTAACCTAGTGACTGAGCAGCTTAAAGGCGGGGACTGAACTGCCTCACAGCCCTAATCCTAAAGGGCAGAGTGAGACAGTTTTGGAACACTGGAGCCTTGGGCTGTTGCCTTGGGTAGAGTGCCCTGACCTCACAGCTCATAGCAACCTCAAACTCCTGGGCTAGGCACCACCCAGACCTCCATAAGAGGTGTGCAGTGACCCCCAACTGCTGACCCGCACCCACCGGGGCTCCACATTCCCTGACCAGAAACTGCGGGAGCCACGCAACCCTGCGTCCCTCCTCCTGTGTCCTCCCAACCTCCACATTAGCTCATCCATCTGTCCAGGGACTCTGGTAGCTGCGTGACCTCTGGAGCCCTCCCTGCCTTGGCACAGAGCCCTTCTCCTGGCCAGAGACTGCTAGAGCCTTGGGCTCTCTGTGCCAAAGTCACCGGGCGCCAGGCACAGAGAACCATGCGCACCACCCCAGCCCTGTTGCTGAATCCGGGTGTGGCGCACACCGGAGCGGCTTCCACAACCAGAATCCCCTAACTACAGCAGCCCCAGAGGAACTACACAGGGTCACTCCCTACAAAGATCCAGCAACAATAGAGTGGCCCTGCTGGGGTCTAATCTTGGAGAGACACCTCCCCAACTCTGAGGACGGCCAGAGGCAATGGTGAAAAGCAATCATGAGGTGAAATCAGCAGAAAAACTCTGGCAATATGAATAATCAGAGTAAATCAACTCCCCCAAGGATCAATGGGGCAGAAACAGCACAAGACCCCATGCACAAACAAATAGCTGAGATGTCAGAAATTGAATTCAGGATCTGGATTGCAAATAAGATTGAATTAGAATTCCAAAGGTTATCTCAAGAATT
>CAUYPK010010963.1:0-44185 GCA_963574355.1 Loris lydekkerianus
TTACCTCTTTCATGTTTACATGGATGGAGCTGGAACATATTCTCCTTAGCAAAGTATCCCAGGAATGGAAGAAAAAGTATCCAATGTACTCAGCCCTACTATGAAGCTAAATTATAGCTTTCACATGAAGGCTATAACCCAACAATAGCGCAAGACTATGGGGAAAGGGCCAAGGAAGGAGAAGGGAGGGGGGAGGTTTTGGTGGAGGGAGGGCAATGTGTGGGGCCACGTTTATGGTACATGTTAGAATGGGTACAGGCGATTGCACTAATGTACACAGGTATGATTTAACAATGGAAAAAAAAATTAAAAAAAAAGAATGATGGAGACTTTACATCTTTTATGTTTACCTAGATGGAGCTGAAATACATTCTTCTTAATAAAGTATCACAAGAATGGAAAAATAAATATCCAGTGTACTCCATACTAATATGAAACAAGTATGTAAACAAGTAAATGTTCATATGAACCATGAAACACAAATACAGTCTAGTCCTGGGGCAGGGGGAGGAGGCGGAGGGAAGGAAGAAGAGGGAAGGCAGGAGGGCATTTGGTGGGATCTACCCTAATGGGCACAATGTGTGGGTGTAGAGCGCCCCCGGGTGAGGGGCTGTTTTACAACTAGAACTTTACCTTGGAAGTGAGAACAATGTAATGTAAAAATGTGTACCCACATATTAATTTGAAATAATAATAACAATAATAAAGCACAGAAGTGCATGTTGCAAGAGGCAGTTGGGGCATTGGAGAGCATCGGTGGGGCAAAGAGATCACTATCCCTCCACCCCAGGTGGCCTTTTCTCTACAGCAGTTAAGGCCCACTGAGTCAGCATGATTTGTCAAGAGAAGTTACAGATCTGGTTTTTAGTTTAATGTCCCAGTTTTAGTATCAACCAGCTGAATGTGGTCCGTGAATTCTGTGTCTCTCCCTATTGACAAATTATAACTATTGGCCCCAAATTTTTTTTAAAAATCAGCAAATGAATGTCAGCAGCTCATTAAAAGAATTATTTTAAATGCCATGTGTTATCTACCCCCGTAATAAATGTAGTTCAGTATTAAATAATCTATTAATGCAAAACATTATATTAATAGACCAAAGGAGAAAAAGCATAAGAATATCTCAATAAGCACTTTACAAAGTCCCACATGTATTCTTTTGTCTTTCCTTTCCCTTTCTTTTCTTTTTTTTTTGAGACAAAATCTCACTCAGTGGCCCTGAGTAGAGTCCTGTGACATCATAGCTCACAGCAACCTCAGACTCCTGGGCTCAAGCGATTCTCTGGCCTCAGCCTCCGGAGCAGCTGGAACTACAGTCACCCGCTACAATGCTGGGCTATCTTTTCTATTTTTAGGAGGGGCAGAGTCAGCCTTAAACCCCTGGGCTCAAGCAACTCCCAGCTTGGCCTCCAGAGTCTTAGGATAATAGGTATGAGCCACGGCACCTGGCCTAATATGCATTTGGATTTTAAAAAATGTGCTAAAACTTCTGTTCTTAGAACAGAAATGCACTTCATTCCTAGATTGCTCAAGATTTTTAATTACAAGAAATGAAGCTCAAATTATATTGAAAAATAATTATTGACTCACATATCTGAAAAGGTCCAGCTGTGTATTTGCTCTAGACCTGGCTGTAAAGCAGAGTTCAAACAGGTCAGTCCTGACTACTTTGCCACAGCTGATTTCTGCTTTTCTTTTTGTGTTGGCCTCATTCTCCCCAAGTGCAGGTGGCTTTTTCCATGTGGCTAGGAAGGATGCCTGCAAGAAGCTCTGATTTAATTCAGACTTAAAGTTTGTGAATACCAACAAAAAGAAAGAATGCCTCTCCCCACAGTTTCAGCAATAAACTCCCCAAGTAGATGCTAATTGGCTCAAGTTGAGACAAGAGCTTGTGCCTGAACCAATTCACTGGCTAGAGAGAGCTAACTAAGCACTCTGCCTTGCTATATGCTGAATCAGATGCCACTCTGGGAGTTGACAGTCATCCCCACCCACCCACCTGCTGTGAGTGTGGTGGTTCCCTAAAGAAACAGTTGCCAGATAGAAACTATGTCCCCTAAACTTACCTTACACAAGAAAGTGTGCATTCACCACAGGAACATACCATTAAAAATACAGATGGCACAGGATGCTCAGATGGCCATTTCTAGTTAACGTTATGTTGCAAATACCATTTAAGACATTGCCCTAGAGAAAAAATAACTGTAAATACTGGACAGATCAAGACCATATTTTTATTATTTGCTATTGGCATAATTATATAACTTTAACACATGAGAATCATACTGTATTTGCAATGGTGAAAAAATAAATAAAAATATGAGAATCAGCTGGAAAAAAGTATCTAAATAAGTGATTTTCAACTAGTGTGGAAGGGTAAGAGGATCTTAGGTGTACCACAACAACTTTTAAAGAGCATTAATTAAATTATTTTTTAAAGATGTTCAAGTGCAGTGACTACGTTCTTTTTTATACTCTTTTTTTTTATTAACATAATTTAAGTATGTTGTGGAAGTTTAACTACAGGGTCAAGTGTACTGTGAGATTAAAAAAAAAAAAAGTAAAGAAAATCACCAATCTAAAGCAACAAAAGAAATAAGATACTTAGCAGTATAGTTAATATTAAAAAAAAAAAAAGCATAAGACTTGTACACTGATAACTACAAAACATCATTGAGAAAAGTTTTAAAACCCCTAACTAAATAAAAAGAAATCTGTGTTCAGGGATTGCAGCCTTAATATTGTTAATTGGCAATACTCCCCAAATTGATCTATAGATTCAATACAATCTTAGGTGGCTTTTTATAGAAATTGACAAGCTGATCCTGTAATTCGTAAGGAAATTCAAGGGACATAAAATATCTGAAATGATTTTTAAAAGAAAAATTAAGTTAGAGGACTCATACACATATGTCTAGATTTCAAAACTTAACTACAAAACAACAGTAAGCAGAACTGTGTGGTCGTGGCTCCAGGAGAGATACATGGGACAATTATAGAAGATCAAGAGCCCAGAAATAAGGCCTCACATTTGAGGTCAATTGATTTTTGACAAGGGTGCCATGACAATTTAATGGGAAAGAAAAAGTCTTTTCAACAAATGCTGCTGGAACAACTAAATATGTACAAAAGAATGAAGTCTGATCCCTATCTCACACCATCCCAAAAATTAACTCAACATTGATTAAAGACTTAAATGTGAAATCTAAAGCTATAAAACTCTTAGAAGAAAATATAGGTGTAAATTTTCACAACCTTGTACTAGGTAACTGTTTCTTAAATATGACATCAAAAGCTTAAGTGATAACAAAAAAATAGACAAATTGGACTTTATGAAACTTAAAAGTTTTTGTGCTGCAAAGGACACTACCAAGAAAGTGAAGAGCCACTCCACAAAATGGGAGAAAATATTTGTAAATCACATATCTGATTTTAAAAACTTGTTTTCAGAACATGTAAATAACTCTTAAACTCAATATTAAAATGACAAATAATTAAAAACTAGGCAAAGGATCTGAATAGACATTTTTCTAAAGAAAATATACAAATGGCCAATATGCACAGGAAAAGATATTCAATATCATTAGTCATTAGGCAAATGCAAGTCAAAACCAAGATGCAAATACCACTTCACACCCGGTATAATCAGGAAGACTGAGAACAGAAAGTGGTGGCAAAAATGTGAAGAAATCGAACCCTTACACGTTGCCGGGAGAAATGTAAAATATTACAGCTGTTCAACAAAATGGGCAATTCCTCAAAAGTTAAGCACAGAATTATCATAAGACCTAAGTATACATCCAATGTAAATAAAAACAAATGTCCACACAGAAACACAAATTCTCAGAGTAGCAGTATTCATAATAGCCAAAAAGTGAAAACAGTCAAAATTTCCTTCAACTGATAAATGAATAAATAAACTGATGGAGCCATACAATGAGATATTATTCAGCCACCAAGAGAGAGGAATGAAGTACTGGTACGTGCCGCAACTTTGATGAACCACAAACAAGTAAAAGAAGCCACAAACAAGAGGCCGGGTATTGTACAATCCCATTACAGTGATGCCCACAAGAGGTAAACCCACAGGGGCAGAAGGCAGATTCGTGGTTGCCGGGAGCTGGAGGTCGGGGAGGAAACTGGGGGCTCATATTGTAGTGACAAAAATGTTCTGGAATTAGATAGAGGTGATGGTTGCACAACACCAATAATAAAGTATACTAGATTGTACACTTTGAATGAATGAATTTTATAGTATGTGAACCCTATCTTAATAGGAAAATTTATTTTTAGGAGAATTTGGTAAGATGACTATTTACAAAAATTGATATATAAAGATTAATACTTGTATATAATGTACTGAAGTAATAACCAATAATAACTAATGGAAAAATTTCCCATGTATAATAGCAATATAAAGACAAAATAGTAACAAGCTAGGCAAGAGTTCATGCAGACCCTATGGAAAGAAACATTTTTTAAATGCAATTAGATAGAAAGACAAACCTTACTGTTGGAAAATTTGTATTATTTTTTCTTAGAATAGTATCTACAGTCATGAGGTTCTAAATAAAATGTCAAAAGGCTATTTTAAAACTTAAGAATTAAAATTCATCTGGAGAAATTCATCTGGAAAATATAATATCAAAAAGTTATTTTTTGAAACTTAACAAGAATAATAATTTATCTTGGAATATAAGATTTATCATACAGAATAAGCAGGTTATTTCTGGGGGGTGGGGGGAAGTGTCTCCTTGGAGGCAATGGAAACAACTGTCCGTACAATACATTAATCCTAAAATAATATAAAATATATTATCACTGCAAACTGTAAAAATAAAAAACCTATTTTTACTAAGGAAGAAATAAACCAGTAGACCAGAGTAACAAGCCTATAAGAAGGCTTAAATACATGTAGGGATTTAATTTATAATAAAGTTCATATTTCAAATTAATCGGAATATTAGAAATTAGTCAATAAATGAGGTAGAGTCTTTGGAAAAAATAAATCTGAATCCTTTGCTCTTTATGTCAAAATAAATAACTGACGTACCCAAGTTTTAAAACTATAAGACTATTAAAATGAAGAATGTATTGTATTCTTAAAATGATGAACACTCACTAAGCCCAGAAACATACAGGAAATTTTTAAAAACCAGTTACTGTCATTACATAAAAATGTTTAGCTTTTATATAACAACAAAAAATACAAATAAAACCAATATGTATATAACAAACTTAGTAAAATATTTGAAGCACCTATGAAAAAGAGATTATTTTTCTTTAATTTATGAAGATTGTATACAAACAAGTAAGAATTCATCAATCTGATTGAAATGGGGACAAGAGGTTGTGAACAGACCCTTCAAAACAGATGCAAATGACCAAGTTAGCATATGAAAGAGTTCAACCTCACTTATCATTTTTAAAAAATGAAAGTTAAAATAACGAGACACCATTTTCTACTCTCCAGATTGGCAAAAACACAAGTGCTAGCAAGGGTGTTAGAACATTGGCATTTGTGTCACGTCATATACATCCAGGAGACACGTAGGATGGCACTTGAGCATTTGTGTCACGTCATATACATCCAGGAGACACGTAGGATGGCACTTGAGCAACAGCTGCCAATACCCAATTCCGCAGCTGGAGATTTACCCTACAGTGATTTACCCAGAGGTTCCCAAAACACCAAGCGAATTGTGTTTTCTCATTTCAGTCTGTTGGTTACTGCAGAAAAGGCAAAATCCAGGCAAAATAAATGAGAACAACCAAACAACCCAGCAGCAAGGAACAGATTAAATACCCTATACACTCGAGTATAAGCCGAGTTTTTTCGGCACAAAAATTGTGCCGAAAAAACCGAACTCGGCACAAATTTTGTGCCGAAAAAACTTGGCTTATACTCGTGTATATACAGTAATCTTTGCTCTTTCACTTTTTGTGCCCAGCATCACCTCTGGCTGGAATTTTTCAGTAGCCTCTAAATAGTTCTTCACGTGCCTCCTCTTGTCCTCCCCTCCTCATCCAAGTCCATTCCTCATTCTGCAACTAGAGACATCTTCTCAAAATGCAAATCCAATTATTTCATGCACACATATGCATCCTTCGAAGCCTTTCCACTGCTCCAAGATTGCCAGGTCCACTTTCCTCTCCAGCCTTATCCTGGGTCAGACTCCAGCCTCAATTTCAGTCCCTTATACCCAGGACCTTTGCACACACTATGCCATAAGCTTGCAGGTTTTCACTTGTTTTTTCTTCTGTGTGTGTGTGTGTGTGGACATCTAGAGTCATATTTTTTTTTACTGTATACTTTCCTGTAATTAAAAAAAACACACACAAAAAAAAATTAAATTTAAAAAAAAAAAAAAGAAAGAAAAAAGAACCACAGGTAGACCCCAGGTCATGAACAAGGTAGGTTCCATAGGTTTGAATTTGTATGTAAGTTGCAACCGGTACATTTTCCTATTACCTGTAATAGCCCCTGTTTGTAAGTGTGAGTCAAACATCAGTCAGATGTTTATAACTCAGTCACTTACTGCAATAACTTCCATTTGCAAGTATAAATTGAACTTAAGTTGGACATCTGTAACTAGGGGACTGCCTGTCGGAGATATTGTAAACAACTTTCAGGTAACAATAATTCCATTATTCCTGTTGTTTGGCCTTTCTGCAAAGCAGTCACATCCTGACATGCTCTCAAATTGTGCATTGCACAGACGGCTAAGCCTTCTCCTTCCCCGATGTGCTGACCCCTGGCAATGAGGATGCCTGCCTAACTCGGGCTCCCCCTGTCTCTTTTCATTTCCACAGAAAAGAAATCCAGCTGGCAGATGCCTCCTCTGCAAGCCTCCGTGCCAAGCCCACATATCTTAGGAGCTGGGGGCCAGGGACAAAACCTGCGGGTACTCGAGGTCCCTCTGACAGAGCCCGTTCAGAGTTCCTCCAATCCACCTCCACAACACACATTTCATCAGCTACTCTGCCCACAAAGCAGTTTTTTGTAAATCGTATTATGGTTTCTTATTGACAGTCGACCACCAGAAAAGGCATGGAAGTATGTACTGGGATGTAATGAAAATACATTATTAAATGTGGGTAGCCCTTTAAAAATGACAGGTTTAATGAAAAATTGTAACCAGTCCCTGCATTTGAGCTCCGGGTTGAAACGGAAAATGGTATATCTAGAATGTCATTCCCTGGACCCTGGATTCACAAGGAAAGACTGTGGAATGAGCTTCTTGACCTTCTATGAACCCCACTAAAGTTCTCCTCTCCTACAAGTCTGTAATTTGATTTGAAGGTTCAGTCCATTCAGACTGGTAACAAAACATCATAAAGTAGCTTATACACAACAGAAATTCATTTCTCACAATTTCAGTGCCTAGGGGGTCCGAGACCAAGGTGCCAGCAGATTTGGTGTCTGGGAAGGCGCATTCCTCATAGACGGCGCGCTGTCACAGTTTCCCTGAGTGGTGGAAGGGGCTAGTGAGCCCTCTGGGACCTCGTTTGTAATGGCAGTGATTCCATCCACAACATGCCACTCTCAGGACTTCCTCACCTAAGGGCCCACCTCCTACTACCATCACCTTGGGGGTTAAGGCTTCAACATGTGAATTTTAAATAAGCTATTTGTTCTAAAAGGGTTTATCTTGTTCTCTACTAGGTGTCCTGGCATATCCCTTGACTGCACCCTTCAGGGAGGAACCCTGGGGGAGGGGCTGCCCGATCACCTGCCACCGTTATCTCAGAATGGAGAAAGGTGTGCTCCAGAAGAACTGGACTTGTAAGGGTGTTTCTTGGAGCGGTGTCTGTTGTAAACTCTTCATGGAGAAATGAACAGAGAAAAAGACACCGGACTATTAGTTAAAAGCTCGAGATGTACAGTGTTATTTCTGTGAAGGATTTTCCTTGGATGGCTCATCAGGAGATGGTTATATTTAAGGATTCACCTGGGCAAAGGCAGCTGCTGACCTCTGACAGCTAAGTTTCCTAGTGAAGGGAACTGGCTTCAGCTTTCTGCAGACACAACAGCTGTCTTCTACAGACAAGGTCTCCGAATCCTGAGATCATCGGCATGGACCCCATGCTCCATGGAATTTACTGACACAAAATACCATCACAGGTATGCAGCCGGAAGTCATCCCAAATAGGCTCAATCTCATAAAAGCAAAAAGAAATGCACTTTGCAAAACAACGGTAAAACAAAACAGACTTTCACTTTTCTGGGCTTCCTTTTCCCCAACTGTTGAATAGGGTTAGGGAAGGAGATTCTAAAGGGCTTGATAGCTCTGCTGTTCTGCTGTCCTATTACTAAACCTAGTCTCAGGCCGAACTAGAAAATGGGGCTCCGGGTCTGCCCCGTCTGGCCATGGGTGATCCTCAGGGCTGCTTGGAGCACACACTTCTCTATACTGAGACAATCAGCGAATGTCACAGATTGTGGGCGCTCAGCAGGGGCAGCCCATCTGCCCGGTTCTTCCCTGAAGGATTCACTATCCCAACAACAGGAAGCACCTTGGGAGCCAGGCTTTGGCCATTGACCCTGGACATTCAAACACACCCAAGTGAAGATGCCCTGAACCTGAACAAAGGAGAGCATGTGTAACTGGAAACAGAGGAGACGCCAGTAGAAAGGGTGGTCGAGGCTGCATTTACCAAAGGTCTTGAATGTCTGACTAACAAGGTGGGAGATTTCTTTAGTAGGCTTTGAGAACCATGGAAGCCTCGTAAACAGCTGTCTTCTTCACAAAGGGCAGTCAGGTTGTGGAGTACATGGGAGGAAATTAGAGCTCAAAAGGCCCCTTTGTTGGGAAAGGCCATAACAGAGGTCCCGAACCAGAAGGGGAATACAAAGAGGGGCGGATTCGAGACTTTTGGGGGAAAATTACTTGTAAAATTTGGCATCAGCTGGCTTTGGAAATCATGGAAAGACAGGAATCAAAACTGGGTTTGAGAGCTTCAGCATCGACAATGGCAGCCTGATGCAGGCCCAGCACCCTCCCGCCCCACTGTGTTCCAGACTGGCCCTGAGGGCAGCTGGCCACCTTCCTGATTGCTTTTGCCTGTGATTGTTCCCAGGGGACATTCCACCATGCCCCATCCCTAAGCACAAAAAGGTACTTTGACACCTGTGATGCTGGACTAAATTCAGTGCAATTTAACCCGTGGGCCCTGGCTACCTCAGCTGGGATGTCCATAACAGAAGGTAGCATAGGCTGTGAGCAACCCATCCCCCGGGGGGTGGGGGGAAGAAGAGTCTCCTAAATGTGGTGGTCTTTTGAAGGCTAAGACCAAAGTCCCCTTGATGGCCAGTATCCCCTACAGCAATCTGATAATTAAAACTTGAGTAAGCAGACAATATATCCTCCCTTTAAGAGACTTGCAGCCCCTATTGGACCCTAGACTCATAACAGGAATGGAGCCAGACTCTTAGAGGACAGGCTGGACATCTGGACATCAGGTAAGTGGCAGTTTCAATGAAACATTCTGTGAGCCTTTTTTTATGGCTTATACTTGGCTTTAAAAAAAAAAAAAAAAAAAAAAGGACACCATGTAGGACAATCCTCTGGGTAACCTTGGACCAAACAAGTTCTCTGCCTTCCTCATTTGCAGTTCTCAAGGACAACTTGACAAAGTGCTGGGAATGCAGCACTCTGAGATGGGGAGTGGCGGGGGCTGCCCAGGCTCTATGCCAGTGGTCCCTCGGAAACAGACTGTGTCCCACAGCAGTAGCCCAGTGCAACATGTGTCCCCAGGACATGAAACCCAGGACCATCTCCTTCCTGGGGCCCCTCACCTGGGATGTCTGTGAGGCACATGCAGATGAGACTCCCACTTCCCCAGGCAGCTTGTGTGAACCTTGGGGGACCAGGTGGAAATGAATCCTAGGCTTCTTCTGTCCCTCTGCCTGTCTCTAAGTCATAAGCCCACTTCGTGCAGCCTGTTGCCAGTGAGCGTTTGCCTCACCAGACTCAGACAAGCTGGGAGCCAGCCAGTGCCCAGGAAACCTGCTGTGCAAACCCCAACTGAAACAGTGTCATGGAGGCCATGTGAACAGAGTCTGGGGAGAGCTGGGAAAGTCAACAGGTCCCAGTGACCTAGAGAGACTGCCTGGATGGGCAGCTCACGAGCTGCAGAAGAGGCCTCACTCAAGGGGTGGTGGTGAAGCCAGACTGCAGGAGCCCAGAAGACGGGCAGGGAGCAAGGGCCGCTAGGGAAGCCAGCCTGCTCCCCTGAAACCTGGAAGTGAAGAGGAAACTGCAGATTCAGCCATAAAGATACGCAGGGGGTGACACACGGTTTCCCAGGGGAGGGCAAGCCTGGGTGCCTTTGAAAGCAGGAGGCAGAGGGGGAGGAGGAAGGCAGGGAGAGACTGAGGGGCCTGACGGCGTGGGGTCCGGCTCAGAGGATGTGAGGGGAATTTGAGAGCTGGAAGAACACATTTTCCAGGGAAAAGAAGAAGAAATCGAGGCGTTGGACGCTGCAGCTGAAGTGTAGGAAGGATGACAGGTACGTCAAACAGGAGTGGGTTTGAGCCATGACATGTGGTTCTGCATAAATCATGGTAAGGGTGAGCGTCATCTTCATCTACAGTTTTAAACGGGAGCTGAAGTAAGAGCATAAGCTAAACTCCCTGGTGCACATGAAACAGGAGACACAGCCATCTGCTGTGCGCCCAAGTCTCATACCAAAGCCTGCGGGTGGAATTAACAAGAGCACACAGAGGTATGATCAGTTATCCAGCTGCCCCCTCTGCAGCCTGCTTCCATTGTCACAGCATCTTGTCCAGAACTCACAGTGACACCTCCAGGTAAGTGGTACCATGCCTACGTAAAGGACAAGGGGACAGAGAAAGCACCTTGCTTGTTCAAAGTGACATGATTAGTGAGGGGTAGACTTTGTCACGGAAGCCACATCTCCCTGATTGCAAACCCAGCCCGGCCTCTACCACATCCCCCAGAGGCAGCCCCTGCCAGGCATTGGGTTTATAGGCGGCCCGTTCTTGAGGACTAGCTGGACCCACAGACGACAGCGTCAGAATGAATGCAGCACACTGGGACAGAGGCCCAAATCTAACGAGAGGCAGGAATACAAATTTCTGCATCTAGATGTAAGCATGAGGCAGGAGGCCTGCCTGCCTGACCAGGCATCTTATCCAATTCTGTGCACTCTGCCACTTACCACACTGCCCAGCATGTGTGCCCAATCACAGGCGTTGGACTGTGGCTTGTAGATACAACGAGAGGTTGTGGCTGCAGGATGGGAAACTCCTGTCCAGGGTGTCACAGGCCAAGCAGTGCCATGAGCCAGGCATGGATGTGAAGAAGCTTCCAATCCAGCCAGGGCTGGGGCCTCCCGCTCCCCTGCACTGCAACACACAGCCCCACCGCCTAGACTTTCTTGATGCATCTGCCCTGCTCCAGGAAGCCCGTCTTTGTCCTCTATTTGTCCACTAGGATTAAGAGCAAACTTTGTGAGCTCAGGCTCATGGGGTTTGACATGCTGGGATGTGACTCCTAGCTCTGCTGTGCTGTCTCAATTTTCTCCATATCTTTTTGTATTGTTTAAGTTTAAATGAGATACTACACACAGAGCACACAGGCCCGCAGCAGAACGCGCAGCCTCTCCTGCTTTACTGGGTGTTTTCACCTGCTGGCAGGCCTATCGTTCCTTATACCCTGCACCTGTCTGCACCAGTCTCCCCATAGAGCTTTCTTCTGAGCTCTGGCACCTTATATCCAATCTCTCTCCCCTGGCATACAACTTGTACCCCTAAATCCATGTGCCCAAAACTGAACTCATCCTCCCTACCCAGCCATGGCCCCTAGGGCTCCCCAGCTCTGTGAGCGACACCACCCCTACCCCAGCGGCCCATACAGAGGTCTGCAGCTCACCCTCCCACCTTCAACTTTGCACATTAACTTGTTTGTCAAGTTGCGTCAATTATGTCTTCCAAACACATCCCTATTCCTTCCCTTCAACTCCATTCCTGCCTTCATCTCCTCCATTCAGGACCTTGCCATCTTTTTCTGAGTTACTGCCACAAATTGCTCTCCATGGTTGTTTTTTTGGGTCTGTTTTTTATTTTTTGAGATAGAGTCTCGCTTTGTCATCCTGGGTAGAGTGCTGTGGTGGCATCACAGCTCACGGCAACCTCAAACTCCTGGGCTCAAGCCATCCTCCTGCATCAGTCTCCTGAGTAGCCAGGACTATAGATGCCCACCACCATGCCTGGTTAATTTTTTTATTTTTAGTAGAGACAGGTTCTTGCTCTTGCTCAGTCTGGTCTGGAACTCCTGAGCTCAAGTGATCCTCCCACAGAGCCAGGATTGCAGAAATGAGCCCTGTACCTGTACCCCTGGCTCCCCTGTGGGATTTAAGCCATTGAAATCCATCCCCTGTGCTCCAGCCACCCTGCATTTGGAATTCCAAATTCTGCTTGTAGCAGAGACAGTGGCTCCCTCCCCCTGGTCCCATTTGCTCCTTCATGCTTTCTCAGCCTTCTTGCAGTTGTGAGGTGAGGGGCTACCTGACTAACCGTGACACACAAAATGTGAGTAGAAGGAACATGAGTCGCCTCCAATTACAGGCACTGAAAGGCCGGGTTGCGCTTGCCCCTTATGTGACTGCCACGTTCCACATGGTGCTGCTTCAACACAGCACAGCCTCTTTGTACCTGGATCCCCACGTGACTGCATGGAGCAGAGCTCCTCGACTCATCTTTTCTTAAAAAGAGTTGTGGGCAGAAAGTAAATCATTGTGTTAGTCTCTGGGACTCCAGTGGAGGTTAACTTGTTACTGCAGTAGAACCTAGCCTACCTTGACTAAGACACTGATGGTGACACTTACTTTTGGAAACCCTTAAATAGCTCCCTTGTTACCTACTAGATAAGGCCTACAACCTCCACTGCTGTCTGCCCTGCCTGCCTCTTAATCTAGTATATGACGTACCAACAAGAATACTTTTGCATCTGGCTTCTAGGCCTGTGTCCTGCTGTCTCCTTCACCAGGTCTGTCCCTTCTACTGCCTCCCCCTTACAGCAGACAACTTTTCTTCTTCTTCTTTTGAGATAGGTTCTTACTTTGTCCCCAGGCTGGAGTGCAGTGATATGATCATAGGTCACCGCAACCTCAAACTTCTAAACTTATGCAATCCTCCACCTTAGCCCCCTAGGATTACAGGTATGAGCCACTGCACCCAGCCCGCCAATTCTTATCTACTTTTTAAAGAGAAAATTCAGAGAATCACCTCCACCTAGAAGTCTTCCTGGATTGCACCCCTTCAACCCAGACTGGATAAGGTACCCTACATTACCCTAATTCCCACATCTATCAATGTATAATGTGTTTGCCTCACTAAATTATGATCACCAGCGTCTGTCTGTTTCCCTCCTCAGACAAAACCCAGAGCAGAAACTATGTATTATTCAATTCTGTAGTCCCCTTGCCTAGCAGACTGTGTGAAGAACCATAGCCAATGTTTAATAAATGCTTGTGGACCAAGCAGTTAACCAGTCAGTGTCTGATGATGGCAGATGTGTGAGTTGGACTTCTTTGTACCCTTTGATCAAGCTAGACCACACATCAAAGCTGGACCGTCTTCAGAAAGTGACTACAGTGTTAGCAGTCAGTATATCTGTTGATCAGGTTCCTAAAACAAAACACAAGGAAGAACAACCTGCATAATATGGCCCCATTGACACTTTACAATGTGTTTAATGGGCTGGGCCCAGTGGCTCACACCTGTAATCCCAGCACTCTAGGAGGCCGAGGTGGGTGGATTGCCTGGGCTCAGGAGTTCGAGACCAGCATGAACAAGAATGAGACCACATCTCTAAAAATAGAAAAAATTAGCCAGGCAGCCTGGCAGGGGCCTGTAGTCCCAGCTACTTGGTAGGATAAGATAAGATAAGATAAAGTTTAATGGTATGTAAGAGTATACAAGAAAATATAAGAAGCCAGTACAATTTTTGCCTTTAGGAAATGAGAGTGGGGAGTGGGCCCCAGGGACTGGAGGGATAAGGTAGCAAAGCCTTTTCATTATTTGTTTTGTATTGTTCTGTGTTTTTAATTTTGAGATTTTTAAAATGAGCATGCATTACTCTTACAGTTTATGAAAGTAGTTCAATCCTTTTCTTAATGCTCTATACAGGCAACGTCTTCTTCCTGGGCTTTTCACACTGGCAAACTTGAGCCCTGTGCATCTGGAGTGTGACAGGGCTGGGCTATCCCTCACCTGGGGAGCACCCCAGTAGAGGCGTGGCCACGGCTGCCTCAGCTGCTCCAGACTTTAGGGAGAAATGGGTACTCTCTTCCCCCCAGTGAGACTGTCCTTCCTTGCCTCCTGTCTTCATCAGTTGTCAAGGGCCAAAATTAGAGTGTGGGCCATGGGGAAGGGGGCCAAGGAGGGTTCTAAGCCTTTAGTTTGGACTATGACCAGATGTGCTGGGGGAATTCTGTGGCTCACCTGAGGGCTTGGGCAGTTCACCAGGGCTAAGGGGACCACAGACACGTGTAGTGCAGTCAATGGCATAGCTAATAGGCAGTGTCAACTAGGGACTGCCCAGTCCAGGTAACTGTGCCAGAGGACTCCTGCTGGCCCTTCCAGATGCTCCGTCCCCACCTTCTCGCCTTCCTCAGTGTCTGGGGCTGGCCGTGTGTGCCACATCAATCTGCTCTTGGGTTCTCTGGCTTCCCGTTAGCTTTGGCACCTTGTCTCTGGAGCTGTGCAAGCCCAGCATAACTGCACCACTTCCCTAAGGCCTACACCTTAATAATCGCTCCCTTTATTAAATCCTGCTCGAATTATCCAAATTTGATTGTGCCATTTATTTCTACTGGGACTATGCTTAATAAAGTACTTATCTAAAATATCTGGAGAGGTGTTTATCTCTAGACTTCATGTAAAGAGCAAAATCATGTGTTAAATCAGGTGTGGCGGGAGCCTGTCATCCCAGCTACTAGGGAGGCTGAGGCAGGAGTATTACTTTTGCCCAGGGGGTTGAAGCTGCAGTGAGCTTTGACCACATCTGTGAATAACCATTGCGCTCTAGCCTGGGCCACAGAGCAAAACCCTATTTCTAAAAAAAAAAAGAAAAGAAAAAGAAAAGAAATTTTAAAAAAAATCTGGGACTATCCCTGTCCCGAAGCATCTAGGATGTTGACTTCTTGCTCTAGGGAACTGACTGTGGACTCTCGGTTTTCACTTTTGGTGCCTCCTCTTTATGTCAGTTGATTTCTGCGGGTTCTGCATCCTTGCTGTCTGAACAAAACATTTGTGACCTCAGCTGTATCACAAGTAAATTTGTTGCTTGATGCTTCCGCATCCACCGCGGCTGCAGGGACAGGAGGGGCACATTGACTGCCTGCTGACAGATAAGTCCACCGTGCTACCCTCTTCTCCAACACTGCCTTCTCAACATGATTAAATGTCTCTGCCCTAGGCTGCCCAAAGAAGCCCAGGGCCCGGCCTCTGCTCCATCACTTCCTGCCCAGCAAGATGTGGGGAGAGAGAGGTTGGTCTAAATTCTCTCCAGAGGCTGGGAGTTCCTGCCAGCTTTTACTTTTAGAAAGATGTGAAGAAGGAGTTCTGCTACCTGGTAAGTGAGCACCAGAGCCCACATAAGAAACTTCTAAGACAGTGTTAGAAGGAATTCAAAATGTTCATCTTTCGAGGGAGGCAATGGTTCCCAAAAGGAAGAAACCTGAGTTCTAACCCAGCTCTGCTACTGACCTGCTCTGCAGCTTTGGAGACCTCAGTGTTGCCTTCTGTGCGATGGTGACATTGGTCAAGAATGCCCATTAGTCCTTCCAGGCTTAATATTAGGAGATCTGATGATTAGTAAGAAGGATTGGGTTCTTCTCTTTCAGGACTCATACAGTACATAGTGTCATCTGTCCCTGAAGGCTCTAACCTCTGTCCTCACAAGTGGAATGGACCATATGGTCGGGCAAACAATTTCATGGTCATTTTCCTTTTCAGACAAAGTCACTTATAAGGAGCCACTGGGAATCAAACTTTTTACTGTCCCCAACATCTTTTAATTTGTAGGTGCCAAATTCAGTCTTGACTTTCAGAGGAAGCTGTGACTTTCTTTATTCAGGAGTTTTTTACTCTCAAAGCTGCCTATGAAATAGACTCAGGTGAGGGTACTGGCAAGTCAGGGTGACTATTCTGTGGACACGCTGACCAGCCATCCCTGCAAATCTGTGTCACAAGGTGCTGAGTTGGATGAGAAGAGGGGCCCATCTCCCCACAGCAGAAGGTGGTGTGTCACTGCAGACCCAGAACAGCCCTGCAGAACAAGGACAGGCACACTGGCCTCCTTTCACAGGAAATGGGTGAAGCCCGGCTTGAAATTATTACTCAGACGTTTTGTGCAGTGAAGGAAATGTCTTCTGATAGCACAAAGCTATTGGTTTCCTGTTGTGAACTGAGACTTTCAGGCTTCCCTGAGAATGGACAGGAAAAGAAAGGGTAGCTGTCCTTTGGAAGTCCTTGTTTAATGAAAACGCCAGCTCAAGGGCTTCTAGGATACTCCAAATGGCCAGAGGGGAGGCCAGAGGTTGGAGACAATCCACGTTTGCTCATTAGGGAGGTGGTGTTAAGAGCAGGTGTGGAGAGAGGACCCGTGTGATGCTCCAGCCCACAATCACTCACTGGGCAATTCCACACGCTGGGCACTGTGCTCCACATCAGGTACACCAGACAGCTTCCCCTCCCTTCCTCCACAGCCTGGTGGGGAAACTGGAATGGGAGCAATTCTTGAGTGACAGGATCAGGGCTAAGGTGCAGATGGGCCTAGAGTCCCACAGCAACTTATCACTGAGCTTTGGAATAAGACTTATCCCCTTCCAGCTCAGTTTCCCCTTATTTATAATGAAGTTTAGAACAAGGATAGAACTTAAGACGCCCAAGATAGTAGGAATCACACTATTGAGCATTAACTATGCTGTGAGTCCTTTCTACACATTTTCTCTTCTACCCCCTAACAATAACCCCACGAGGTTGAGGAAGGATGGTGACTCACTGTGGGTACAATTCTTAAGTTGTAACACTGCCCCCTAGCACCCTTCTCTCCACCCCTCCTCCCCACTCCAGAGACCCCTTCTCCAATATATTCGGGGTGACAGGGTTTGCTACAAGCCCTCAGTCTGCCTTTGAGTCACTCTCTGTCAGGGCCACGGCTGACCATCCCACCTTTTCTTCGCCACAGAGCCGCCCAGCAAGCTGATCTTACATTTTCACATCTACTCTGCCTATGCTGCTTCTGCCAGGCAGGCCTCCAGGAGGGTGTCAAGGGGAAGTCCAAGCTTCCCTTAGAGACCTGCCCTACTGGCCCCCACGACAACACTCCAAATGGCTGTATACGTGAGCCTCATTTTACTGAACAGTTGGCTAACTAAAGGGAATAAAACGTTGACGAAGAAATTTCCAATGATTCACAAAATAGGAATGCTCCCACCACCCAAAAGAAAATAATCTTTCCCAAGGGGTTAAAAACCATTAGGGATAATGTTTTATAGGCACACCCCAGTTCCCAGGCTCACTCCCCTCTCTCTGGGTCTGCCCTTCTCTTTGCTTTTCCTTCTGTCTGGTCATTATCATCTACTCATGGGTTGCTGGCTTGTCCTAAGGTTGGCTCTCCCCTTCCCTCCCACTGAGAACACAATGACCTATAGAAAAGGGCAAAGAAGAAACTTGGGACTTTAACCCTAACTGCTGCTGTTACTGTACCACACAGCACACAAGCCCTTACCTCTTTGTGTTCGTACACCTGTCACTGCATCAGATTACTGGGTGGAAAACAGCCTTCTCTATAGAATTTAAATAAATAAAAAAAAAAAGACAACTCTGGCCAGGCATGGGGGCACACACCTGTATTCCCAGCACTCTGGGAGGCCAGGGCGGGTGGATTTCCCGAGCTCACAGGTTTGAAACCAGCCTGAGCCAGAGTGAGACCCTGCCACTAAAAATAGTCAGGCATTGTGGCGGGCACCTGTAGTCCCAGCTACTCGGGAGCCTGAGGCAAGAGAATCACATCAGCCCAAGAGTTTGAGTTTGCTGTGAACTATAATGCCAGGGCACTCTACTGAGGGCAACAAAGTGAGACCCTGTCTCAAAAACAAAAAAACAACACCACTCAAAAAAATTTTAACCCTTGGTATACCACATGCATATGGTCATTCAAATATTGTTGGAATATCAAATAAGTGTCTACCAAGGGCTAAATACTATAGTAGGCACAAGGGGTTCAGGACTGAACTTAATAGAATATTCCTGTTTTCAGGGAAGTGGCTCTCAGTCCACTATGGATACTGTAGGACAGAGTAGGCTGACTCACCCATACACAGTTCTAATTCTTCCTCCCTTGCCTTCCTCTTTTATAGAGTTTTGTGGTTTATTTTTTGTTGTTATTATTTTTGAGACAGAGTCTCAAGCTGTCACCCAGGGTAGAGTGCCGTGGTGTCACATAGCCCACAGCAACCCCCAAATCGGGCTCAAGCAATTCTCTTGCCTCAGTTTTTCTATTTTTAGTAGAGACTGGGTCTTGTTTTTGTTCAGGCTGGTGGCAAACTCATGGGATCAAGCAATCTACCTGCCTCAGCCTCCCAGAGTGCTAGGATTACAGGCATGAGCCACTGCGCCTGGTCCTCTTTTATAGAAATTGAGGAGCTAAGTATTTGTTTATCTGCATTCAGTATTTGTTTATCTGCATTCAGGACTAGGTATTTTATTTAAAAAAAAAAAAAAAAAAAAAAAACAGAAAGAAGGAAAGAAAACAACTGAAAAAATGGCTATGTATTACGGTTCAGGTCAACGAAATATAACTAAAAATCTGTTGAGGAGTGTCCTGGAAAAGTTTTTCTTATTACATGAAAAGAGAGGCAGACGCAGACGGTGCTTTTTTGCTTCCTGTATAGAATGCAGACGCAGTGCACAACCATCTTGTGATGTGGGGGTGATCAGCCAGAGACCACGGAGGGTCGAGTAGTTGTCTATAAAGTCCTCGCATTCCTGATGACATTGAGAACATTTCCCAGCTATCAACCATCTACTTCTATATCTTATTGTGAAAGAATCACTTCCACTTGTTTAAGACGCCGTTTGTACTCAGGACTGTGTTGCTTGACATATTCCCAATGTGCTCCTACGACTTTGTGAATAGTAACAGCTGTGAGGGAGTGCTGCGCTAACAGGCAAGAGAAACAAACGGCAGGAGCGAAGAAGAGACATGCCCCAGAAAGAGGCAGCATTCAAGCAAAACTTGACACAGCGGCAGGACTGTTTCAGATGCATTAAGGCAGCAGGGTCCCCAGGCAGGAGGACCAGCATGAGCAAAGGCCCAGGCCCAGGAAGAGCGCAGGAGAGCACCAGAAACTGGGTCCACATACTAGTGGGGAGCAGAGGGAGAAGCACAAGGACACAGTCGGAAATCCATTTAGAGTTTATCTTTTAGCAATGGGGCATTCCTTGAAAGCTTTAGAGCAGTGAGATAAAGAGGGGTGTATGGTTTGGAAAGAGAACTCTGCAGCAGAGTCCAGGAGAGATAAGAGACAATGGGGAGAAAGTGGAGGGTGCTGGGGGTTACCAGGGTCTCACAGGTGAAAAGTGCTGAGACCTGAACTAAGACAATGGCTGCAGGGCTCCAAGGAAGGAAGGGATTTGTCAAATAAATGTTGGAATCTAATTTAAAACTGCATGGAAACATACACACACACAAAAATGAATGCATGTAAAATTTGGT
The DNA here is from genome assembly GCA_963574355.1 of Loris lydekkerianus. Taxonomy (NCBI): domain Eukaryota; kingdom Metazoa; phylum Chordata; class Mammalia; order Primates; family Lorisidae; genus Loris; species Loris lydekkerianus. The sequence goes on from CAUYPK010010963.1 coordinate 19,752, forward strand.
ATTAATAAAAGCCAAATAAAGGCTGGGCAGCAGCAGCTTGACGGGGCAGGTGGTGCCTGGTGATTGAGTGACTTTGTCTGAGCTCTGGGTCTACACTGTCCACAGAGCCGTGGGCCTTAGTTGGCTGGATGGTGCCCAGGACATTAGCACCTCTCCTGAACTCTGAGCCAGTGTCTGTAACAAAATGATAATGAAGCCACAAACCATCAAAGCCTGTGGGATACTGCAAAGGGAGTCCTTAGAGGGAATTTATAGCATTAGATTCCTTCATCAAGAAAACAGAAAAAGAGCAAGTTAGCAACCCAGTGGCCCATGGGAAGCAAGTGAAAAAAGAAGAACAATCTAATCCCAAAAAGAAGAAAAGAAAAAAAGAAATAACCAAAATTAAAGCAGAACTAAATGAAATTGAAAACAAAAGAATTATTCAGAAGATCCGTGAAACAAAAAGTTGGTTCTTTGAAAAGATTAATAAAGGTGATAAGCCCCTGGCTAGACTAACTAGAAACAGAAAAATAAGATCCCTAATAACAATTAATATAATCAGAAATGATAAAGGGGAAATAACAACTGATGCCATACAAATACAAAAAAAAAATCTCCACAATTACTACAAAAAACTCTGTTCCCAGAAATATGAAAATGTAGACAAGATGGATCAAAAATCTAGAACATAATACCTTCCAAAACTCAGCCAGAAAGATTTAGAAATCTTGCATAAACCAATATCAAGTACTGAAATAGCATAAATTATACAAAATCTGCCCAAAAAGAAAGGCCCTGGACCAGATGGTTTCACAGCACAATTCTATCAAACTTTCAAAGAGGAACTAGTTCCTATAATGTGGCAGTTCTCAACCTGTAGGTCACAACCCCTTTGTAACAATGAAAATACATAGTGGCATTAGGAAGGTTGAGAACCACCCCTATAACCACGAACTTTTCAAAAATACGGAGAAAGAAGGAATCCTCCCCCCAACACATTCTGTGAAGTAAATATCACAAACCAGGGAAGGACCCAACAAAAAAGAAAACTAGAGACCCATATCATTAATGAATATCAAAGCAAAAATATTCAACAAGATATTAGCAAACAGAATACAACATATTAAAAAGGTTATACACCATGATCAAGTGGGCTTTATCCCAGAGACACAAGATTGGTTCAACATATACAAACCTACACCATATAAATAGAATCAAAAACAAAGACCGTATGAATCTTTCAATTGATGCAGAAAAGGCTTTTGACAGTATCCAGCATGCTTTCATGGTAAAAAAAAAAAAACACTCAGGCTTAGAAGGAACATTCCCTAAGCTGATAGAAGTTATCGACAGCAAACCCACAGCCAATATTATATTGAATGGAGTAAAACTCAAAGCATTTCCACTCAAATCTGGAACCAGACAAGGATGTCCACTGTCTCCACTACTATTTAACATAGTCTTGGAAGTCCTAGCCATTGTGATTAAGCAAGAGAAGAAGATCAAAGGAATCCAAATGGAGACAGAGGAGGTCAAACTCGCCCTCTTTGCAGATGACATGATCTTATGCCTGGAAAACCCCAGGGACTCAACTACAAAGCTCTTAGAAGTGATCAAAAAATATAGCAGTATATAAAATTAATATCCACAAATCAGTGGCCTTCATATATGCCAACAATCATCAAGCCGAGAATAAAATCAAAGGCTCTATTCCTTTTACAATGGCACCAAAGAAGATGAAATATATCTAACAAAAGATGTGAAAGATCTCTATAAAGAGAATTATGAAACTTTGAGAAAGGAAATAGCCTTTATTGAGATGTCAATAAATAGAAGAACATATGATGCTCATGGGTAAGAAGAATCAACATTGTTAAAATGTCCATACTACCCAGCTTGGCGCCCATAGCACAGTGTTTACAGCGCCAGCCACATACACTGAGAGTGGCAGGTTCAAACCCAGCCCGGGCCAGCCTAGCAACAATGACAACTCCAACAGAAAAATAGCCAGGTGTTGTGGTGGGCACCTGTAGTCTCATCTACTTGAGAGGCTGAGGCAAGAGAATTGCTTAAGCCCAAGAGTTTGTGGTTGCTGTGAGCTGTGATACCACAGCACTCTACTGGATCAAAATAGTGAGACCCTGTCTCAAAAACAAAAATGTCCATCCTACCCAAAGCCATCTATAGATTTAATGCAATCCTCATCAAAGCACCAATGTTATACTTTAAAGAATTTGAAAAAAATAGTACTTCAATTCATATGGAACCAGAACAACCCCAAATATTAATAACAAATATTGTTCTTAGAAATAAAAACTAATCTGGAGCCATCACATTGACAGATTTAAGGTTATATTATAAAGCTATAGTGATCAAAACAGCATGGTACTGGCACAAAAATAGAGACATAGATATATGGATAGGATAGAGAATCTAGAGATGAACCTAGCCACATATCATCATTTAATCTTTGATAAGCCTAACAAAAACATGCAGTGGGGAAAAGAATCCTTGTTTAACAAATGGTGCTGGGAAAACTGGTTATCCACCTGTAGAAGACTGAAACTGGGCTCCCACCTCTCACCATTGACAAAAATTGATTCTGATTGGATAAAAGACTTAAATTTAAAGACTCAAAATTCTAGAAGAGAGTGGGGGAAAAACACTTGAAGATATTGGCCTAGGGAAAAAAAACTTTATGAGGAAGACCCCCACCCACCCCTTAGCAATTGCAGCAACACCAAAATAAATAACTTGGATTTGATCAAGCTAAAAAGCTTTTGCACAGCTAAGGGTACCACAAACAAAGCAAACAGACAGCCTTCGGAATGGGAGAAGATTTTTGCATTTTATGAATCTGACAAAGGCCTAATAACTAGAATCTACAGAGAACTCAAATTAAACAATAAGAAAAGTTCAAACAACCCTCTCTGTAAGTGAGCAAGAGATTTAAACATAAACTGCTCTGAGGATGACCCACAAATAGCCAATAAACACATGAAAAAATGCTCATCATCAGGTGGTGCCTGTGGGCAGGGCACTGGCCCCATATACTGAGAGTGGCAGTTTCAAACCCAGCCCCAGCCAAACTGCAACAAAAAATAGCTGCGCATTGTGGTGGGTACCTGTAGTCCCAGCTGCTTGGGAGGCTGAGGCAAGAGAATTGCCTGGCCCAGGAGTTGGAGGTTGCTGTGAGCTGTGATGCCACAGCACTCTACCGAGGGTGATAAAGTGAGACTCTGTCTCAAAAAAAAAAAAAAAAAAAGCTCATCATCTTTAATCATCAGAGAGATGCAAATTAAAACCACTCTAACACTCTAAGATATTACCTAACCCAAGCAAGATTAGCCCACATTACAAAGCCCCAAAACACCACATGCTGGCATGGATGTGGAGGGAAGGAAATACTCCTACAATGTTGGTGGGATTGCAACAGTGCAGTCTTTTTGGAGAGAAGTATGGAGAATCCTCAAAGATCTAAAAGTAGACCTTCCATTTGACCCTCCAATCCCATTACTAGGTATCTACCCAGAAGAACAAAAATCATTTACCAGGAAGACATTTGCACTAGAATGTTTATTGTGGCTCAATTCATAATTGCCAAGTCGTAGAAGCAAACTAAGTGCCCATCAGCACATGAATGGATTAACAACTGTGGTATACGTATACAATGAAATATTATTCAGCCATTAAAAAAGATGGAGACTTTACATCTTTTATATTTACCTGGATGGAGCTGAAAAACATTCTTCTTAGTAAAGTATAACAGAATGGAAAAATAAGCATCCAAAGTACTCCATACTAATATGAAAGCAATATATAAATAATTACATGCTCATAAGAATAATAAAACACTAATATAGTCCAGTTCAGGGGTAGAGGGAAGCAGGAGGGAGGGCAGGAGGTGGGATCTCACCTAATGTGCACATTGGAGGGTGTATAACTCAACCCCTGGGTGAGGGGCTCTTCTACAAATGGAACTTTACCCTGGAAGTGAGAACAACGTAACCTAAAAATTGTGCCTTCGTATTAATTTGAAAAAAATAAAAAATACTCAAAATAAAATAAATAAAAAGATTAATTAAAAAAAAAAAAAGTCTAAGAACTAGTGAATGAAATTGTACAATGTCATTGTCCTGGCTTTGACATTGTACCATGGTTAAGATATCATCACTGGGGGAAGGTAGGTGAAGGGTACACAGTGCTTTATGTAGTATTTTGGCAACTTGCTGTGAGTCTGTAATTATTTCAAAATGGAAAGCATAAACGGTTTTAAAAGTAAAAACAAAAAATCTGTAAGAACTTAGGCTTTTAAAAGAAAAGAAATTATATAAAGGGAAGCCGGAGTCAAGGTGGTCTCCGCGGAGCTAAATGCCAAACAGACAACAGAGCAGTCTGCACACAAGAGTGGCTGTCATGAAATTGTGATAATGGATCAAAACGAAGATCTCAAGAATGGGGAAGTCCGAAAGTACTAAAAGTGAGCAATGGAATCTTTCAAACATTGAGCCATCTCTTGGGATTGTTTTTTAAATTTATCTTTAAAACATTTTAAAAATGTAAATATTTCTTTAAAATACATGCTATAAAAATACAGGCAGACATAAATGTTGGGTTATTTTTTCTTTGCTCTTCTAAATCCAGGCCAAGGTGCACTTGTTGGGCTAATGGTCTTTGCATTTCATTCCCTTTTTAAGAATGAATGTTCTCTTTGGTCATCAGCCTCTAGGAGCATATCTGAGTTTTCTCTGGCCCAGATGGCCCTGTGCCCTAAGCCACCACAGCATCTTCTTCCTTCAATCCCACCCCAGGCCTCTGGAAGAGCCCACACCAACTCCAGGGCTGCCAGCAGGGACCCAAGTAGCCCCCTGTCTGTGGCATTGTCTGATGACTCTGCCTGCATTACCAGGAGCCCCACTGGCCCTCAGGTGCCACCGTGAGCACCTCATCACCCCTGGTTTCCGACTTCCCACCATTCCATAAACCTCCCCATGGAAGAAGTCCCCCTCAGCAAGCTGGGAGAGGCGACCCGTCCCACCCTATAGTTTCAGACTAGAAGAAGTAATTTCAGGACAGCCTTGCCCCAATTGTGCCTTACGAAATACTAGTATCCCATGAGATATTAATAGATAGTTGGGGAAAAAGCTCCACTATTAAACTAAGACAAAGTTCAAGAGGCTTATTTTTATTACAAATCAACTCAGAGTTTTTAACAGGCTATTATTTAGTGTAAATATTCGGCCCCATACTGATTTTATGTGTGGAAATCCTAGTTTTGTTACTCAGGTTACCTAGACATTTACAGAACTACAGTTTGGGGGAAATGCTGTTCAAGGTCGAGTTGTCCCCCAGGAGGAACAGATCCTTTCCTCTCTGTTGAGTTTTCATTCCCTGCCCTATTCCCAAGCCTTCATAGCAAATGAAAAATGGCTACAATCCATTATTAAGAATTATGTTTCTTCTGTGCAAGAAGAGGGGAAGAAAGGCCCTCAGCCTCTGAGGGAGCTGGCGGCGAGAGACACTGAACTCCCAGGGAAAACCGACCGGAGAGAGCTGAGAAGGAGGTAGGGAAGGGCACGGCTCCTTTTGCTTCTTCGGACACAAAGCCCACTGTTGAGAGATGCCTCTGCTTGCTAGGGTTGTTGATATTTCAAAGTGAAGAACAAAGTAGGTGGGAAGCAGAGAAAACTATGGAAATGGGGCAGGAAAGGAACACTGGGATAAATATAGTAATCTCATTATGGGCGTTCTGCTATTTCAGTCTCTTCTCTCCCCACCCCTCCCTGGTTCTCTCTTTCCCTGTCTTCCTCTCTGCCCCCGACCCTCCCAGATCTGCCCAATTACCCCAGTGCTATTTGGTTCCATTTCCTGCATGAAAGCTACCTTTTTTAATCCAATAAAAGTTCTCTTATCTCATGTTTAGGATTTGCTTTGAAACACTTTAGCAAAAAAGAAAAAAGTATTCATACTGATTGGGTTGAGTCACAGGAGTTGATACGATTTTTTGTATGTTTGAATACATAATAAGGTCACACACACACACTCTGCCTCCTTGCCTAGGCTTGTCTGGCTCTCAGAGCTCTTCTAAGTTACAAAACAAACCAAAATTCATAAAACAAACAAACAAAAAGGAAACAAAAGCCAAAGAAGTATAAAGCCCAAACACACATAAGGACTTGGCAGTAATTACAGCATTTTCAAGTTCAAAGTCTGGATGGGTGGCTGACAAGCACTGAGTGCTGTGTGCACAGCCTCCAGATTCAGCCTGCCATGCCGCTTGCTGGTGGAGGACGAGAAACTGCCTTCCTTCCCAGGGTCCCTGAGGTGTCAGAGAAGTTTTAAGGAGCATAAATACAAACTTACCAAAAAATAATCATTTGAAATGTAATTATTCAACATTCTTTTAGACCTTTTTAGTTTTGGACAATCCCATTTTTCATTTTCGGCTTCAGTTGATACTTACCATCTGCAAGAGTGCCCTACCACATTTTTAAATTTCAGATCTTAAAAATATATCGTTTCAAATTCACAAATTCAATAAGTATGAGTGAAATTGAAATAATTACATTTTGAAATGCCCTCTTTCGCCGGGTTTGTTTGTTTTTATTATTAAATCATAGCTGTGTACATTAATGCAATCATGGGGCACAATGTGCTGGTTTTATATACAATTTGAAATGTTTTCATCAAACTGGTTAACGTGGCCTTCACAGCATTTTCTCAGTTATTGTGTTAAGACATTTAGATTTTACACGTAGTAAATTTCACATGTACGCCTGTAAGATGCGCTGTAGGTGGTTTGTTTTATTTACCCTCCGGTCTTCTTGGCTAGTGAGGGGCATGCTCAAGCCACATGCCGACTTCCAGGCCACTCTGACTCCACAAATGGAGGGCTGGCCTAGGGCAATCCCTGTGGCCGCAGATGGGGAGGATTTCACAGGCTCCACCTGCAGCCTTTGCCTCCCTCAGCTCTCTGCAGGGGTGGGGGAATTAGACAGTAATGGGAAGTAGACACGTCTAGAAATGTCCCAGAAGTTAACACTGTTAGACAGTTTCTAAATTCCCTCTTTTCTCCTCCCTTTTTAAAAAGAACTAGGCTGGCCGGGTGCAGTGGCTCATGCCTGCAATCCTAGCCCTCTGGGAGGCCAAGGTGAGTGGATTGCTTGAGCTTGTGAGTTCAAGACCAGCCTGAGCAAAAGCGAGACCCCCATCTCTACTAAAAGTAGAAAAACTAGCTAGGCGTTGTGGCGGGCACCTGTAGTCCCAGCTACTTGGGAGGCTGAGGCAGGAGATCACTTGAGCCCAGGAGTTTGAGGCTACTGTGAGCTATGACACCATGGCACTTTAGACTGGGCAATAGAGTTAGTCTCTGTCTCCAAAAAAAAAAAAAAAATCCCATGGTGGCAGTGCAATTTGTGGTAGTTACCCAGGAAAAAAGATGACAAGGTCCTAAATCATGGAAATGAGGGTAGAAATGGAGTCAAGGGAAGCAACAAGGATGTGTTGGATGTCCATTATTGATTAAACTTGGCAAGAAGACTGTCTCAAAAAAAATTTAAAAAGAGCTCGGAGCAACATCAGCCATTCCTGACTTCCACATTGACCCTTCCCTTTCCCACCACCCTGGATTTCTGGAAGATGACTCACACCGCCTCTGCTTTCACAGCTGCGCTTCCTCTCAGGACCTGGGAAGCTAATTCATCTAGGCCCAAAGACGTGAACTCAATTAACAACATAAGCCCCACTTCCAACCCCCTCACACATCCTTACTCATTCATTCAACACATGTGTCTGAGCAGCAGCCCCGTGCTAGCCAAAGGTTAGGTGCCGGCGAGACAAAGCTCATTGTCTAATGTCTTAAGCATCAGTCCATGCCATTTGGTGCATCCTTTTTAGATTAAAGATTACTCCCCTTGCTGTGGAAAATGAAAACAAATTAGCAGCTGAGCGATTTTGCTTCCTCTTTGTCCCCTGGTGATTTTACATCATTTCCTTCCAACCATGTGCTCCATTTCCTTCTTGATCTCTGAAGAGCCCCTTCTGATGAGCTCAGCATTTCCTCAAGCCTCTGCCCTTCCTGGGCTGTATTTCTGCTTGTGCCCTGCTGTCATCTCTTGCTAGTGGCCTACATCTGTGCCCAAGGAGAGTGTTTAGGAAGCTCCATTAATTTCCTCAATCCCTCTGACTTTCCTCTCTCACTGTGCAGCATATTAGTCAGGATAAGCTAGTTTTTGCTCCAGTGACAAACACCATCTGTGGCTTAAAGTAATCAGAAACAGTGGTTTCATTTCATTCTTGTTCACTCAGGTAATGATGACTTGGCAAAACTTGCTGACAAAGGTCCACCATCCTGTACTGCACCTTGGGACAGGTGGCCCTGGTGCCCAGGGTGGCAATGCTGTACTTAGGTAAGAGAGTGTTCAAGGGTCTCACACCAGCAGGTGAATGCTTCTGGCATCCTTTGTCCAGAATTCACTGCATGGCTCTAGCTAACTACAAGGGGGTGGGGAAGTGATTACCAGAAGGGCACATGTGAGCACCAGAAGTCCAGACCACAGACTGAGTCACAATCAAATGATTAGAATTTTATTTTTCAGACCCTCTCAGTCCTTAGGCATTATGGACCCTCAAGAGCCTCTGACCTTCACATCACACCTGTGTGTTACCAGCTTTTGTAAACTCTGAGCTGCACGTCCACTACTCCCAGGCTTCCCCTCCTCACCCCTTATTCTGGCTGGTCAGGTTCCCTGGTGAGAAACTCCAGCCACTATGACTTTTCCTGACATCTGAGCAACCTGCAAGGCAGTCCTGCTGAGGATAATGAGAAGACAAGAATGTGGGGGCTGGAAACAGCTGCAGAACAGATGGCAAAGAAGGGAAGTCTGCTGAGTGGGCTGGAGACGTGAAGCCGACTAGCCGGAAGGAAGTGGCACGTGAAAGCCTTGCCTGACTGCTCAGAGTGGGGTCCCAGCAAGAGCTCCATCCCCAGTATCCCACATCACCTGGGAGCGCATTAGAAATGCTCACTCCCAGCCCTAGCCCAGTCCTGCCCACTCACGTTCCAAGGTTTAACCAGATCCCAAGGGGATTTACATGCGTCGTACAGTGTGAGAGGCCCTATAGCAGAGCCCCTCAGAACACCCCTGTGGGGAGGAGAGAGCCAAAGGTCTCTGGAGCCCAGTGAGGACTGACAGACAGAACTTAGCAATTCCATCTCTTAAAAATGGAGAGGGTGTAAGGAGGGTGCAGAGACCATGCAGGTAGGTGGTGGTGGTGGTGTAATATGCAAACTTTTTAGCAGCAAAGCTCAGTGAATTTATAACCATCTTGTTAAAATAAAGGAGGAAGAAGTTTCTGGAAAGCTTGTACCAAGTAAGGAATGACGAATGAGAATTACAGATATGAAGTGTTGTAAAGGTTACTGACATTCTCTTAATCTGGTAGATGATTTTTAGTAAAGGTGCCAACACTGGAATGGCTTCCCAGGGTCCACCTGCAGCCTAAGTCCCTCACATGTGCCTTTACCACGAGTATTCGTTCCTGCGGGTGGTGTCAATGTCAAACCATCCCGCTCACCCCCACCAATTGAAGATAGAAGAGATTGAAGCACTTGGCTTTGCACTTCCCAAATCCCAAGTTTCTTTCTGCCAACTCCCCAACTCTCCTCTCTCTGGACTGTGGCTCTTGTCCCTGTAACATTGCCCTTCCTCATTTTCAGAGGTTGCAAGTCCCAGATTTGCACATTTTTCACACTTTCCCTGAGGGCTGGTGCTTCCTGAAGGATGAAAGGCAGACCACTTTCACTCACAGGAACGGCACTACTGATACTCGGGTCCTCTCACCGTCTGCTCTTAAGAACGACTGTACATTGTCACAGACGTGCACACAGATATGATGCAGGTATTTATCATCTATTTGTGTGCAGATATATAATTTCCACTTCCCACCATGCAGACTACAAGTGGAGGTCATGTTTCTTACCGTGTGGAGAATACAGCCCTCCGTGAGAACGAGGTCAACATACCAAAAAGACATGGGGAGGAAAATGGAGAGCAAGTTCCTAAGCATTCGGGGCTCCAAGATGTGATTATTTCTGAGGCCCTGCTCTGCCTCTGTTTTGGGGAGCCCGTCACTTCTAGGAGAGCAAGAGCCAACACACTTCTGTACAAGCCAGTTCAAGCCAGGTTTCTGTTGCCTGAAACCAAGAGATCAAAGTCATTCTATTAGCCTCACCTCTCCCTCCTTAGGTACCACTGCTATGGCAAGACCCACACCCTAACTTCCCTCTGCCATCATCATAACATTTATACAGAGTAGGAGTGGAGACATAGTAACCTGCATCCATGTTAGGATGCTAGTAATAGAATTGTCCATCTATAAATTAAGAAAGCTCTGTCCCTGTCCCAGTCTCAGTGGAGAGTGCTGAGACTAACTGGGGGAGCAGGAGGGTGTGAGCAGTCCTGCACGTCCATTGTCCCCAGCTCCAGGACAAAGCAATGCATGTCCTGCCAAGTGAGGCCAGAGGGCATCCTTGGCGCCCTATTTCCAAACATTTCCACTAGAAGCCTTGTAACTGGAGGATGCATTCATCTCATTGTTTCTGGGGCCCGTTGAGTCCGGCAAGGAGAGAGAATATTTTTGGAGAACATGCATGGGCCAGCTGTGTGCATTATCTCAATTGGTGCTCTGTGGCCCGACATGCACTGCGTCACTGGGAGGCAGAGGAAGTGGGGGCTCACGGAGGGAAGTAATAGACTCACTGCCACCAGCTAGCAAATGGCAAAGCTGGTATCTGAACCCAGATCTGGCAGAGGCTAGCACCTCTTCTCTTCCCCTATAGCCATGTTGTGCTTCTCCAATGGCACCAGGCACAGAAATAGCCTGGGGATCTGATTCAGGAGTGTCTCTGTCTGTTTGTGCTGCTATAACAGAACACTGCAGATTGGATAATTTATAATAAACAGAAATTTATGGGTTCACAGTTGCAGAGGCTGGGAGGCCTCAGATCAAGGCCAGCATTTGATGAGGACCTTCCTGCTGTGCTATGACATGCTAGAAAGAGGGGACAAGAGAGGAGGAGGCTGAACTCATTCTTTATCGCAAACTCCTGTGCTGAGAGCAGTAATCCATTCAGGAAGGTGGAGTCCTCATAACATGATCATCCCTCTTAAACATTCCTCCTCTCTACGCTTAATTTATGGATTACATTTGCAACTCATGAATTTTACGGGATGCATTCAAAGCATAGCAGTACATCTGGACTCTAGAGCAGGAACGGAACATTGACATTTTTGACAAGCTCCCAGGTGACACTGGCACTTCAGTTCTCTGGCCCCACCTTGGGTAACAGATCTTGAGAGGACAACTTAGCCCAGAGCGTAAGTTCCCTGAAAATTAGCAGAGATCATCAAGAAGAATTTTGATTTTCATGGACGATGGAATTGGTAGAGGTTTGAGCTAATTTTACACAGCTCTTGTGGGGCAGAGGAGCCTCAAGCTAACATCTGGGCTACATAAGTATTTACTTATACAGAACACACCTCTTTTTTTTTTTTTTTTAAGATGCAAAAGGAGTCTGGAAACTTCTTTTTTAGTCTTCAGACAAAAGCTTCCCTGGAGAAAGGAGACCTCTCCTGCTCACCCCTGTTCTTCCCAGAGCTTGTTCTGCACTGCCCAGCTCTTTGTCTCCCCCAGGGGCCTCCGGGGCACCCCAGTTATACATCAGCTAGCTGTAGCAGGGTCTGCCTGTTCCCCCTCAGCCCTCCCCCAGCACATACTTTCCAAAATGTTAAAATTACAGTAATTATGTGAATTGCCATGAGGGATGGAACTGGAAGAAATGGATTAGTACAATATAGCACATCTCATAAACCCAGGGGAAAATACAACACTTTGGGGAAAACAAAAATAAAAAAATATATATAGGGCAGTGCCTGTGGCTCAAAGGAGTAGGGCGCTGGCCCCATATACCAGAGGTGGCGGGTTCAAACCCGGCCCCAGCCAAAAACTGCAAACAAACAAACAAAACAAACAAACAAACAACAACTATAACAGCAACAACAACTATATATATATATATAAAGGGTTGTGGGGAGACCTCTGGGAACTCAGCCTACCCAAACTCCTAGCTGAGTCAGAGAAACCTACCATGACCAGTGGCAGTCCTTCTCTGTGATGGGGTGTGGCCCCCTCTCTGACAGCCCCAGCACACTGCTCAAAGGCAAAAGTGACTTTGAGCTGTGTCTCAAAAGCAAACAGGATGCTGCTACAACTTTCATAATATTAAATTTGAGCTCATCTCTAACTTATTGAAGAGCTGCAGCTATAACCCCGTCGACCAACTTGTCTCCCAGTTGTCACCTAAAATTCAGCTGTTCAAACCCAAGCTCGTGTTTGGCTATGTCTGTGCACACTGAGCATGTGTGCACCCTCTGACCCCACTGGTCTACTCCTCAGCACACAGCCAGGAGCGTACACGCATAGGCCCTGTGAGTACAGACTCACACGCACTCTCACTGCAGCCCTATTCCCAACAGTACTGAACTGGGAACAGGTCGGATGTCCACCAGTAGTAGAGGAGACAGATGAGTTGTGCTGCACATGAATGTGCATGGTGGAATATTGTAGGGCGTCAGAATGGATGAACTGTAAGTACACACAACAACAGGGAGACATTTCACAACATGCTGAATGAAAGCCAAAAGTAATCTAAGGTATTAGAAGTCAGGGTAGCGTGTCCTTGGTGGGAGCCGAGAGTGAAGCGGAAGGGACACAGGGAAGGGTGTCTGCAGTGCTGGCTGTACTCAGCGTCCCAACCTGGGCGCTGGTTACACGAGTGCTCACAGTGTGAAGACTCATCAAGGTGTGTCTTCATGATCCAGGTACTTGTCACATACCTAAGTTATATTTGAACTAAAAGTATAAAAAAGCTTGTAATCCCAGCACTTGGGGAGGCCAACATGGGAAGATCTCTTATATCCAGAAGTTTGAGGCTGGCCTGGGCAACGTAGGAAGACCCCATTTCTACAAAAAATAAAATAAATTAGCCCAGCATGGTAGCACACACCTGTAATCCTACCCACTCAATAAGCTAAGACAAGAGGATCACTATTGACAGGAGGATTAATAAACTAAGTAAGGAGTTCAAGATCAGCCTGAGCAACATAGCAAGACTGCATCTCTACAAAAAATAAAAATAAAAATGTTGGCTGGTGATGATGGGCACCTATAATTCCCTGCTACTCAAGAGGCTGAGGCAGGAGGATCGCTTCAGTCCAGGAGTTAGAGGCGGTAGTGAGCTATGATGATGTCACTGAACTCCAGGCTCTGTTGCCTGGGCAACAGAGCAAAATGAAAATTTAAAAGGTTACTTTAAAAAGAAAACGCTTAACATTCCCCCCTAAGTCAAAGCATCCTTTCTGTTAAGAACTTCACAGCAGTCCCTCAGAGGTGTCCAGCCCTTCTTCCCCTGAGACTGCCACAGCCATGCTTCAGGGAATCCTTCTTCTGTGTGACTGGTGGTCGTCCCCTCCTGTCCTGATACACCTCCCCAGTCAGGGTGGGCCTCAACCCCACAGACCTATTAGGAATGAGGCCTCAGACACACTGGGTGGGCTCCCTGCTCCCTGACTCCCAGTCCAGCTCCTTCAAAATGCTTGTCCTGTGATGACTTCTCTTTTAAACCTCCAGTCACCTCCATCACAGGGTCCAAGGAAAAAAACCAGGTCTTCCACCAGGCATTCAGGCCTCCACTTAAAAAAATCAGGCCAGGTTCCCTTCCACCTTTATCCACTGCACTCTCCCCAAGGAGCCCTTTCTCCAGACCCCTCTCATTAGGAGGCCCCTGCTCATGAGCCCTCCCGTGCTTGCTGCTGCGTCCAGAGGAGAAAGAAGACCCGGTCTCACTCAGATCTCCTTCGCCTGCCTGCTGAGACCTTGACTTTAACCTTATCCACTTGCTCTCTTCCCAAACCCTCCCTGACTCATCCAGGGTTGACTTTCAGTGTCCCCATGACAGGAGCTGGAGAGAAAAAAATGTTCTGGACATTTGTTCTCTCCCACGAGTGGGCTCAGAACATGCGCCTGTCACCATTTAAAACCTCCTCCAGCCCCCAGGTGAAGGCGGTTTAGACACCCAATCTGATCCTGAACTTCGGAGTGCACAGAAAGTAAACTCAGCAGGAAGAACACTGCCCACCAACTACCAAAGATGACACAGTGTGAGCATTTCCTCCAGAACACAGCGGAGAAGCTGAGTAATACATGGAATTCACTAAACGATGGGGGCTCAGATCACAGGGCTTTTAGTTTCAGCTAAAACTCAATTGCCATGTTTTTCCTTCCTCTTTGGTAAAAAAAAAAAAAGCTGCTCTGAACAAACCCCGCTTTTTCAGAGAATCAAGGTTGGAGTCCTTGTCCAGGCAGTTCCTGGCCTGCTGGCCTGGGCTGGGCGCTTCTGGGCTCTTCTCCCTGGGACAGGCTGCAGGAGAGTTCAAGACAGGATGAGGCAATGCTGGCAAGCCGCCACCCAGAAGCCAGGGAGACTTGCCTGCAGCCCCAGTGTGAAAGGGAGCAAATTAGCAGAAGCAAGTAGTAATTTGCATGCAAACAACAGGCGCCAAAACAGCACATCTGACCCTCACAGTCAGTCGATCCTCCGCAGGATGTAATTACAACAGCTGCACAGGAGTCCAGTGAAACAGGATTTAAGAATGCAAATGCTGGGCCTGGGCCGAGGCAGGGCAGAGCTCACTGTAATCTCCCCTGAGCTCAGGAGTTACTAACTGGCCTGAGCAAGAGCGAGAACCCATCTCTACTAAAAATAGAAACACTAGCCGGACATTGTGGTGGGCAACTATAGTCCCTGATACTCAGGAGACTGAGGCAAGAGGATCGCTTGAACCCAGGAGTTGGAGGTTGCTGTGAGCTAGGCTGAGGCCATGGCACTCTAGCCTGGTGGACAGGGTGAGAGAGAATCTATCTTAAAAAAAAAAAAAAAAAAAAAGGCAAATCCTGGGCTCAAAACAGTCCTGTGTGCAAATTCTAGCCCTGCTACTTATCTGCTGTTTTGACCTTGAACAAGTACCTGAAGTCTCTTGGACTCTGATTCTTCATCTGTAAAAAGCGGACAAAACCGTGCATATTTCAGAAAGGCCTTGTGCAGAATGTGTATATAGTGGGCAGCACAGAGCAAGAACTCAGTGACTAGCTATTGTGTTCTGTGGGCTTTGGGGAACCTCTGCCTCTTTAGTTTATTAACTCTCCACGTACAAAACTCCCCTCACATTTCTTGCTTCCCTGCATCCTTGCAAATGATATAGGCCCCTTGGGAAAAACAGGGAGGTAAAAGTGAGGCTGTGATTAAAAGCAAGACCAGATTAGTAGAGTTGGCCCAAGGGGGCAAATCCCACTGCGGGGTTAGTCTGCTACTGAACATCTCCCTTCACATTGCCTCATTATCAAAAATTCTACCAAGCTGTTTGGTACCTAGCATCCGCTTTTAAAAATAGAAGCCCATCTGTGAAAAGGAAGACTGCATGAGTCATTCACATGCTGGTGGTAAATTAGAAACCTGCTACTATAAGGGACTCAGGTTTTGACTGCGAGTTGGAGGAGGCAGTCAATTCAGGAGCACAGACCGCTCAAAGGGTCTAGCCAAGGCCAGATGGGGCTTCCACTGAGAGGCCTTGAGTACCAACATTTATGAGAGCAGGGATCCCGGAACTATAATGTCCAGATCAAACCCATTTTCATTATGTACCAGCTGTGATCTTGGAAAAGCTACTTACTCTCTCTGGGCTTCAATTTACTCATCTGTAAAATGGGCATGATGATCCTAGGGTTACCTTGAGGATTAAATGAGTTAATATGTACAGCCAGCCCTCTGTATCTATAGGTCACACATCTGTGGTTTCAACTCACTGTGGATCGAAAATATTTAAAAGGAAGAAACGTGTCTGTACTGAACCTATATCTTGTCATTATTCCCTAAACAATATAGTACAACAATCATTTATATAATGCTTACATTGTATTAGGTATTATAAGTCATCTAGATGTACTCTAAAGTATACAGGAGGATGCATGGAGGTTACATGCAAATACTGCACGTTTCCTATAGGAACTTGAGCATCTGTGGATTTTAGTATCCTCAGGGGTCCTGGAACCAATCCACAGTGGCTACTGCGGGACGACTGTGTAAGTGCTTAGAAACACGCCTGGACCATAGCATCTGATAGGTGTTAGTAATTATTAGGAAAGCCTGTGGCAAAGAATAATGAATTACAAGGAAGATGATGCTGAAGACAAATTTCTTCCGTTTCCAAACCCAAGGACCTGGCCAACTCATTCTTCTTTTTTTATTTTTTTAGAGACAAGAGTCTTACTTTGTCACCCTCAGTAGAGTACCGTGGCATCATAAATAACAGCAACCTCAAACTCTTGGGCTCAAGCGATTCTCTTGCCTCAGCCTCCATAGTAGCTGCACTACAGGTAACTGCCACAATGCGCCACTATTTTTACAGATGATGTCTCGCTCTGGCTCAGGCTGGTCTCTAACTTTTGAGCTCAAGCAATCCACCCAGCTTGGCCTCCCAGAGTGCTAGGATTATAGGCGTAAACCACCACGCTATTTTGCGAGAGGAGGTCTCACTTTGGCTCAGGCTGGTCTCTAACCTGTGAGCTCAGGCAGTCCACCTAGCTCGGCCTCCCAGAGTGCTAAGATTACAGGCGTGAGCCACCGCTCCTGGCCCAGACTCATTGTTTTGACAAGCCATTCCCATTTTCATTGTCCTACGGGACTGCAGAGGGAAGAGCTCCTGCACCCTGGCACAGAACATTTGGCGGAACAGAGATGTGGGGGTTGCCTGAGGACCCAAGAAGCAGATCTAGTACAGGCTCCACAGGCCAAATGCACTTGAGAATCCTCACTACCAGTTTTTATCCACTGCTATGAGAGTCAAGGCCTCATCTGGGTCATCCTAAAGTCATCCCCACCGAAACTGAAAACTACAAGGGCATGGGGGAAAGATGCAAGTTTGTGGCAAAAGAAAACCGTACACCAGTGCTGTGGAATTGGGGAAGGTGGAAATGAGGGCTGATGCTTTATAAACACAGCAGCTAAGACCAAAGCTCTTATTACAATTATCCTTCTAAATAAATCCCATAAAACATTCGTATTGGATCTTGATCTCAGCCTTTAGACCAGGCGTCCTCAAACTGTGGCCCATGGGCCACATGAAGTAGTGTGAATTGTATTTGTTCCCGTTTTGATTTTTACTTCAAAATAAGATATGTGCAGTGTGCATAGGAATTTGTTCATAGTTTTTTGTTTTTTTTTTTAAACAATAGTCCAGCCCTCCAACGGTCTGAGGGACAGTGAATTGGCTCCCTGTTTACAAAGTTTGAGGACTCCTGCTTTAGACTAAGAATTAGCTTTCTTGTTTTTCTTTGCAGTTTTGGCCAGGAGCCAACTTTCTCCAGGGCAACATTCATAAAGCAATTCCTGTCTCTTTTTGAGCCTCAAGTTCCCCATCTATAAAATGGGCAAAAATACTTAGCACCAGAGTTTTAGAAGTTTTAAAAGAAATAACATTATGCAGTGGGTTTAGAGGTAACTCATACATAGCTGGTGATAGCTGTAGTGTTAGCATTCATATTTATTTACAATGCCAGATAAATTATACCTCATTAAAAATCTCCATTTAAGAGCTTTTTATCAACAACTCCTTGCTATAAGCCCAGACCCTGCTCCTTCATGACTAAATTGATTGGTACAAAGGTGTCATTCTAGAGTTCCATGGTGAAAATGGACCCAGGGCCACCCCAGTGCCTTCCAGCAGATTCCCCAAGAAACTGTCCCAGGTTATTAGAGTTAGACACGTAAAAAAGGAAAAGTGCCAACCCATGATTACTCAGACCTTTCAGCTCTTCAAGGGGCACAGAAAAGCCTGCTAGAAAGAATCTAGTCCAGTGACCTCCCGTTAAAAGATGAGGAAACTGAGGCCTAGAGAGGGCAGTTTGCTCAAGGTCACGCAAAAAGGTAGAGGCAAGCTTGCTAGAAATCTTAGCCTTTGAAGGCCACAGAGCTGAATTAATTGTCCTAGGAGTTCACATACCAGAACACAGGACAGTTCTTGGGAAACCATTTGTAGAGTTCTCATTAGCTCTTTTTCCTCACAATTGGGTTATTGCATTGGTGTTTCTAATTCTCCACGCCAGACTCAGAGCTTCTTTTTTTTTCCCTTTTTTTTTTTTGTTTTTGAGACAGAGTCTCCCTTTGTCACCCTCAGTAGAGTGCCATGGTGTCACAGTTCACAGCAACCTCAAACCCTTGGGCTCAAGTGATTCTCTTGCCTCAGCCCCCCAAGTAGCTGGGACTACAGGCACCCACCTCAACTCCCTGACTATTTTTAGAGACAGGGGTCTCACTCTAGCTCAGGCTGGTCTAGAACTCCTGACCTCAAGCAATTTACCAGCCCCAGCCTCCCAGAATGCTGGGATTATAGCCGTGAGCAACCTTGCCCAGCTTTAGACACAGAGCTTCTTAAGGCAAATACCAAGTTCAATAATTTCTCCAACAATGCCATGCACAGTACTTATTAAATGTGTGTTACTAGATACAGAGACAGTATCTGTACAGATAAAATAATATTGTTCATTTATTTCTAGAAATCTATCCAAGTAAATGATCAGAAGGGGAAGGAGTCATTCATAAGGATGTTTATGCAAGTATTACTTCTATAGTATACTACTGACAAAATAATAGCCCAAATGTCCAACTTTGAGATAATGAGTAGTTATATTATAATATATAATATTAATATACATTATATAATTATATAGGGTATCCATAAAGTTTGTGTGCAATTTAAAATTGCATACTGTTTTAAATTGTACAGAACTTTATGAACACTATTAATATAGTATTATAAATATTAACATATTTTAATATTATAATAGTACATCTATGGCATGATACTGAAATTTAATTTAATTAATTTATTTATTTTGAGACAAGGTCTCGCTCTGTGACTGGGACAAGAGTGTAGTGGCATCAGTGTCATTACAGCTCACCACAATCTCACAATCCTGGGTCCAAGCAATCCTCCAGCCCCAGCCTTCCCAGTAGCTGGGACTGTAGGCCCACACCACCATGCCCTGCTAATTTTTCTATTTTTAGTAGAGACAGGGTCTTGGTCTTTCTCACGCTGGTCTTGACTCCTAATCCCAGTGATCCTCCTGCCTTGGCCTCCAAGAATGCGAGGATTATAGGCATGAGACATCATGCCCAGCCTGAAATTGTATTTTAATAACATCAATTAACTTAATTTTAACAAAATGGGAAAATGTTAAGTTTTTTAAAAAGATTACAAAAAATTCTTTTTAAACAATTAGCCACATTAAAGAATATGTATAGAAAAAAATCACTGTTTTCCTCTATCACAACTCAAAATGGAGTAAGGCAAAGCCCAAAGACAATCCCACTGCCTCAGGGAAGTATCACTAAGAGAAATTCATTGCTTCCCAAGTGCATGTGCTTCCTTAGACCCTGCAATCAGGGCACATGGCTGTTTCTGACCAATCACCCATGACACAGAGCGCTTCTATGTCACTTCCAGGCTGAATCATTGAAGAACCAGCAGGCTAGCTCCTCCCCGGGGACAGGAAGGGAGCAGAGAGCACATGCACTCCAGGTAGTGTAGAATCTACCACCCTGGTACTTGAATGGTGTGTAGACCAGAGGGCCCGCCCACCACCAACCCAGTCTTCCCCATACTTCTGTGCTTAAGCACTACAATTTTCAGGGTTAAACCTGTTACTTAGTCTAGTGGTTCTCAAAACTTTGGTACTCATTACAATCATATGGGGGTCTTTTAAGAGTTGAGGACAAGAGACAAAAAAAGAAAAGGGGAAAGAAAAAAGAAAGAAGGGAGGGAGAGAAGGAGGGAAGGGGAGGGAACCAAGGAAGGAGAAAGAAAAAGAATGGAAGAGAAAGAAGAGTGCGTGAGAGAAAAGGAAGGAAGGAAGGGAGGGAGGGAGGGAGGGAGGGAGGGAGGGAGGAAGGAAGGAAGGAAGGAAGGGGAGGGAAAGAAAGAAAGAAAGAAAGAAAGAGAAAGTTAAGAAAAAAGAATCCTAGTATCTGAGTATCTGGGGGTAGGTTCCAGGAATCAGCATTTTTTTTTTTTTTTTAATTTCCCAGGAGAATCCAATATTTAGCCAAGGCTGAGAATCAGTGACCTGACCCAGTGATTCTTAAAGTGTGGTCCCAACCAGCAGCAGCAGCACCTTTGAATTTGTTAGAAGTATAGATTTTCAGCCCCATCCCCAGACTTACTTAATCAGAAACTCTAGGGGAGGGAGTGTCCAACAACTTGTGGTTAACAAACCCTCCAGGTGATCCTGATGTCAAGTTTGAGAAACACTGGCCTGGTCTATCTTAAGTATACAGTCATATTTCTTCAAGCTAGTTAAATGGAAGATAAATTTATCAACAAAATTAAGTAGTTGTTTTATTATAACAAGGGATGTGCCAGCCTTTCAGAAATGCTTCTTTGTTTATATTTACTTTTGAAAGTATTTTTGCATATACTTTAAAAAGTTATCGCCCTAACGCAAACACATATGAAGGGGGAGAAACACCATATTATTCAAAATATTTTCATGGGCAAAGTCAGCAGCTCTTGGGCTTTCAGATTTCCAAGTACAGTAAACTAAAAAAAAAAAAAAAGTTAGAGTCGCCAAAATAAGGTTAATGATTAATTTTTCAATACAAGAATAGTTTTTTAAACTAAACTACCATCATCATTTCCATGAAATGACCTCTTAACAATGAAGGAAGGTCATAATCTCAGAATATAAAAAGACCAGGAAGGTGCTTTAGTAACCTTAGATTTCATGTCCCCTTTTTCTCTTTTGCACAGATTGGTGAAATTCCTGTCACAGGCAAGCTCTGGTCTTCTGCCAGCACCTTGGAACCACTGATCTAGGTGACAATCAAGGCCACGTCCCTATTCCCTAGGACATTATGTAATATCCAAAGCCTTCCAATTGTACCAGAAGCTGAAACTTCTAAGTATTGCTATAATTTTCGGCAACTTGCATTTTTTTTTACTTCTTCCCATGTCCCAGTTCCATGTGGGCCTCTACAGAATTTACAAATTTCTCCAGTCTTCAGTATCGAATCGCATAAGCAGGCCAGAGCACGTTGTGAACAAAGTTCATAGTAAGGCTCATTTACAAAGACAGAAGTCAGCCCCAGTTGGGTCCAACTCCAGGTCCCCTGCTCAGGAAGACCCATTGCCATACTACAGAGACAGAGAACTTCCCTCCCAGGGGACAAATCACCAAGTACAACCTCAATAATTTTTTTGTCAGTTTCAAGTTATGAGTTGAACAGATTGTCTGGGAGCCAAGTATGACATCCTCCTTCTTGGGCAAGAAGGGGGCGGGGCCAGGACTTGAAACTGGGATTCTGAGTCTAAAGGGCAGGGAGAAGTCAACTGAGTGATTCAAAGGGTGCTGAGTCCAGATTTCTGTCCCAACATGTTCTGCCCCCCAAAATACTCTCTCATGTTATCCGGAAAGGGCTATCCAAATATCTGGATATCTATCTGGATACATATATGTATATCTGATATATATCCAGATCACTATCTCCACTACCTGGACAGATAGTGAGAGCAGACAGCACAGATCAGAAAGTCCCACCAGCCTAAAGAAAGCCTGACATCCCCCTGGCTGGCTTGCCAGAATGCGAGGTGTGGGGGTTCCCATGCTTTCAGACATCTGGTTCCTGTACTGAGTTGACAGAGTGAATGAGCAGAGTAAATAGGTAAAAGCAAGCAAAGCGGCTAAGTTTGTGAAAGATTAAAGTATAGTACATTCCAAAGGAGGAACAGGTTGGTCCCTGCTAGTGGAGGAGAAAAGGAGCCAGATGGAGAGGCTGGGGACTGAACACAGGTGGAAGATTCGAAGGTTTGAGGGTGGAGATACTCAAGGTGGGCGACAGGATGGCCTGTAGGGTTGAGGGTGGGGATACTCAAGGTGGGCGACAGGATGGCCTGTAGGGTTGAGGGTGGGGATACTCAAGGTGAGGGACAGGATAGCCTGTAGGGTTGAGGGTGGAGATACTCAAGGTGGGGACAGGATGGTCTGTAGGGTTGAGGGTGGAGATACTCAAGGTGGGGGATAGGATGGCCTATAGGGTTGAGGGTGGGGATATTCAAGGCGGGGGCAGGAGGGCCTGTAGGGTTGAGGGCGGGGATTCACAAGGTGGTGAACAGGATGACCTGTAAGGTTAAGGGTGGGGATACGTAAGGTGGGGGCAGGACGGCCTATAGGGTTGAAGTCAGAGTCAGCATTGGAAGACTGGGTTGGCAACTGTTCCTTTAGAAGGAGAATTTAAACAGTGGTTCAGGTCTAGTAGTGCGAAAGATGACCCCAAAATGAAGAAGAAAGCTTAAAGATAGGGGACCCCAGACCACTTGCTGTTGGGGGTTGCAAGATTTGTCAGATTTCTGAGAATGTTTAAATTGCAAGCGTCAATTTTGGGCTATTGGTTTTCATTGTCCTCTTTGCCCTGGGGCCAGGCCATGCTGCGAATGGGGTGTGCCTTGTAAACCCAGGCTTCCCAGGGCTTCTGAGGAGATGGCCCAGTGTTGTGCCACAGTGTAATGGGGTGGAGGCTCACAGAGGTGAGGCAGGGGTCCCACATCATCTATGGAGCCCAGAGGTCAAAGTCCAGAGAATCCTAACCCTGTCCCACTGGAAGGTGTGAGGGGATTGGAACACTAACCCCAGATCCCAGGGGAAATCCCGACCTAGCCATAGGATTTTCAGAGTCAATAACAGAGGAGCAGGAGATCGTGGAGGAGCCCCTTCTTCCAATTTACCGAGTGGTAGTGAATTAGTGTGTGTGGTGGTCGACAGCAGAGCATCTTGGCAGGTGGTCCCTGGACTGGCCACACTGCCTCCTTTCCCAGCCCATGCACCAGATGAGAGGTTCTGGCATAGAACCAGGATGAGGGCCCACAGGGAGAGGAGGCCAGTCAGGGACAGGGAGGATTTATTATAAGGAAGAGGAGATAGAGCCTGACCAAGAGTCAGCTCCCCTCCCACACAGAAAATAAAAACAAAAAAAGTACTACCTTGGATCCACTCCTCTGGGCCTTAACAAGATTTGAGGGTTTCAGTGATAGCTACTGAAAAGCAGCTTATGTTCCATAAGCATTAACTTATTAATTCCTCTTTGAAGCACCGGGAGTAGGTCCTGTGGTTGTATCACTGATGGCTGGCCTGACGTAGGCTCCTGGGAGTTGCTAGCCGAAATGGCTCGAGCATGTCCAGACTGGTCATGGTGGGGATTGTGGCGTATTTAGATGGACCAGTGTGATGGAGAAAAGAGGCACTACGCTGAGAATTGCCTTTCCTCGGGGAAATTAATTAAAGGCAGGGCTATTCTGAGAAAGTTGGTGAGCCTGTTCACAGCTGCTATTAGCAGGGCAGGGGTTAGGACAAAGGCATCCTAGGATAAGAAATATTTGGGGATTGTGTGGGAAGAGGGCAGGGAAGTCCAAAGACAGAAAGCACAGCCTTCACCTCTCATAATCGCCCTTCTGAGAGTTGTGATTCCTCCTTGTGCTTAGAGGAAAGGATGGTAGACTGTGTCTCTGAGCCCCATGTCATGTTTTTGCAAGTGTCTAAAGTTGGGCCACTCAAGTCATTATTCTTTTCACTCAGTCCTCACAGAATTCCTTTCAGAGCTGTAAACCATAATTTGAGAGAAGTCGGGGTCATTTGGTGACCACCACACCAGGGCCCCACATTGCAGCCATTCAGCTTGAGACAAAAGGTCTCCAGCTGTGCCCCAGCCCTATGGGGGTGTCACAATTGGCACTGCCAGATGGGGGACACTAGCAACTCGTCCCACTTTTTATGGAAACTGGCCTTCACTGTCTCTTTCTATCTGCTTATTTCTCCATTGACATAAGAATTTCAGGGCTAGGGGTTGGAAGTCCTAGACCAGGAAGAGGAAAGGCGTATAAAGAAGTTGTTACATAATTAAGTAGATAAAATATGGTTGTTTTAAATAATCTCTTTAATGTGGATAAGATAATCTTTTATTTTCAGATAGCATCAACAATCAAATGCAAAACAAAAATTTAATGAAACTATTCAAACGGTAGGTGCAAACTGGAAATTCAGCACAAAGGCTGGCGGTGAGGCTTCTGAGGCTTTCAGGGCCTCTGCATTTCCTGGTGGCTTCAGCATCAGACCCCGTTTTTCTTCCCTAAGGCTCCAAGTTCTTTTCATCATTCACAGGAGCCAGAGCAGCAAGGGAGTAGGCTAGAGGGCCCCGGGGGCGGGGGGGGGGGCGCGCCGCCCCGCCGGCGGGGCGGGCGGCTGGCCGCCACCCCCCACCGCCCGAGGGAAAGTGACGTGGTGTTTGGTTT
>CAUYPK010010964.1:0-17689 GCA_963574355.1 Loris lydekkerianus
TAGGTTGATCGAACACACGCAGCCACTTGCCAGCTTTCCACTGTTTTTGTCTTCCTCCTGGGGTCCAGAAGTCCCTTGCTGGCTCCTTGTATCCTCAAAGGGATGATCATAGGCAGATCCCACCGGCCAGAGATGTCTGGATCCCCAGATTCGCCAAGCCCCAAGAACTTCTTTAAAAAATTTTTGTTGTTGTTGTTTAACTAAATAAAAGATCCCTACGCACTTTCCTCTCTCCTATCCTCATTCTGAGAAATTTAACGCACTTTCCTCCTAAAGTTTGGTTTTTTTAAAGACTAGTAAAACTGACAGATGTCTGAGAAAATTGATGATATATATAATATATATGTATGTATCTCAAAGATAGCTCTCTATAAATTTGTATCTATCAGTATCTCTCTATTGAGAAAGAAACAATAGGGCGGTGCCTGTGGCTCAGTGAGTAGGGCGCCGGCCCCATATACTGAGGGTGGCAGGTTCAAACCTGGCCCCGGCCAAACTATAACAACAACAACAAAAATAGCCTGGCATTGTGGTGGGTGCCTGTAGTCCCAGCTACTCAGGAGGCTAAGGCAAGAGAATCACCTACGCCCAAGAGCTGGAGGTTGCTGTGAGCTTTGACGCCACGCTTGTGCAGGCTGAAGGGTGACAAAGTGAGACTTTGTCTCTAAAAAAAAACAAAGGAGAGAGAGAGAAAGAGACAATAAACAAGCCTCTTATTTGTTTAAGCCACTGTTTTGAGGATTTTTTCTTACTTGCAGCCAAATCTGTATATTTCCAACTAATATCCCAATCATAACAGAAAATAAAGGATTTAAAACAATGAGCATCTTCTGAGGAGGGTAGAACTTGCTAGAGAAAGTAATCTTAGAAAGGCTGTTGTGTGAAGCTAGAATCTCAATGTGATTTGTTTGTTTGTTTTTTAGTTTAGAGACAGAGTCTAACTTGGTCAGCTGCCCTGGTAGAGTGTCATGGCATCATCATAGCTCACAGCAACTTTGTACTCTTGTGTTCAAGAGTCCTCCTGGCTCAGCCTCTGGTGTAGCTGGGACTACAGGCACCTGCCACCATGCTTGACTAGTTTTTCTATTTTTAGTAGGGGGAGGGAGGTTCTTCTCTTGCTCAAACTGGTCTCAAACTCCTGAGCTCAGGCGATCCACCCACCTCCTCTGCCTCCCAGAGTGCTGGGTTTACAGGTGTGAGCCACCCAGCCCTCAATGTGCTTTTGAAATACAAGGGTCAGTCTTCCAGCTGTTTGAAATTAGGGGGTACAGAGTCTTTTTTCTCTTTCAGCTGCATCTTTCTAGCTGAGCATGGCTTCTCTCCACAGGTTGAGGGTCAGGTCAGGTTCAGGCTGAGGGGACAGCAGCTACCCAGGAGAAGTTCAGCTCATGATGTCAGAGGGGCTAGAGAGAAAACCCTGCCATAAGCATATTTTCAGCCTTCACTTGTACCTTATTTGCTAATATTCTATTATGCAATTCAAATTATCCGAGAAGCCCAAAGTCAAGGGACCAGGAACTGCACTCTGCCTGTAGAGGGAATAACTACAAAGTCCTCTGACCATAGGCATGGACACAGGGTGAGCAATCCACAGCCAAAATCAGGCCACAGAACTAGAGTGATCAGGATGCTACTGCCACCCCCACACCCACCGCCATTGCCACTGTTGCTGCTGCTGACCTGACACCCTTACACTTGGGCAGTCTGCTCTGTCGCTGCTCTTCCTGCTGTGGAAGCAGACCTTGCTGCAGCTGCCACCACTGCCTCTCTGTGCTACTAGTTGCCAAGTCAAAGTTGGCTGAGGTGGTTGGTGCCTGCTTTCTAGCTGCAAGGGAGGCTGGGAAACACCCCCCACACACACACCAAGTTTCATAAAACGCAGAATTCCTTAAACACAGGATGGAGTTCCATGTGGGGCAGTCAGAAAACAATCAAACATTCAATATAGAGCTTATAGGGAATGAGCATCAAGCAGGAACTGTAGCTTCAGCTTTATTCGTGGTAAATGTAAATTAGAGAACATGGTCTGAATCTGCGGCCAAGGTGGGGCTTCCAACTCCTCCCTTCCCAAACCAAAGGTGCCCTAACCCCACAGCAGGATGCTCTTCCTTGGAAGCAGGAGCAGAAACAAGGGGCAAACTATTCCTGAGGGCAGGTTGGGGGGCTAGTGTCTGAGTTGTGACCTGTCCCTGCCTCACCATACAGATGAGGGAAGGGCATGGCTTTCCCAGGAGGCAAAGTCAGACACCTGCAGGGGCTGGGAAGGTTATGCGAATAAGAGAAGTGGACATTTGCACGTTAAATGTATAAGAATATAGGCCCAGGGAAGTGCCTGTAGCTCAGTGGGTAGGACACCAGCCACATACATCAAGGCCGGGCGAGTTAAAAACAACAATGACGGGAGGGGGGAGGATGAGCAGAGGGAGGGTGATTGGTTGGATCACACCTACGGTGCATCTTACAAGCGTACATGTGAAACTTAATGCAGAACATAAATGTCTTAACACAATAACTAAGAAAATGCCAGGAAGGCTATGTTAACCAGTGTGATAAAAATATGTCAAATGGTCTATAAAACCAGTGTATGGTGACCCATGATTGCATTAATGTACACAGCTATGATTTAACTTTTTTTTTTTTTTTTAGACAGAGCCTTAAGCTGTTGCCCTAGGTAGAGTGCTATGGCATCACAGCTCACAACAACCTCCAGCTTCTGGGCTCAAGCGATTCTCCTGCCTCTGCCTCCCAAGTAGCTGGTACTATAGGCGCCCGCCACAACGCCCGGCTATTTTTTGGTTGCAGCCATCATTGTTGTTTGGCAGGCCCAGGCTGGATTTGAACCTGCCAGCTCAGGTGTATGTGGCTGGCGCCTTAGCTGCTTGAGCCACAGGTGCTGAGCCTACAGCTATGATTTAAAAAAAAAAAAAAAATGACAATAGCAACAACAACAATAAGTAGCTGAGTGTTGTGGAGGGCACTTTTAGTCCCAGTTACTTGAGAGGCTGAGGCAAGAGAATTGCTTAAGCCCAGGAGTCTGAGGTTGCTGTGAGCTGTGATGCCATGGCACTCTACCCAGCGTGACAGCTTGAGACTCTGTTTCAAAAAAAAAAAAAAAAGAATACAGGTCCAGCCCAGTAGCTCATGACTATAATCCCAGAACTTTGGGAGGCTGAAGTGGGAGGTTCATTTGAGGTCAGGAGTTTGAACCAGTATGGGCAACATAGTGGGACCCTATCTCTACATAAAAATTAAGAAAAAGTATCTGGTGCATTGCTGTAGGCCCAGTTGCTTGGGAGGCTGAGGTGGGAGGATCACTTGAACCCAGGAATTTGAGGCCGCAATGGCTATGATCATGCCACTGCCCTCCAGTCTGTGTGACAGAGTGAGACCCTGTCAATCAATCAATCAATGTATAAGGTTAATAGTTTTAACTCCTACACAAGGCTATGCACTCTTTTATTTTCCTTAAACATTTATCCCTTTTTTTGTCTTGCCACTTTTGAAGAACGTGCTGGCTCTCTTCCATATGGTCCTTCCCCCAGATCCTTTCTGCTTCCCCACCCCAACCCTCTGGAGTCTATAGCCTTGCTGTACCTGCCTGGTCCATCATCTGTATGTCTGGGAGGCTGGGAGGCTGACTTATGTGGATTCCTTTGCCTCCTGGCTTCCAGCTTGTGTGTCCCCTAGGATCCCCAGAGGAAGCTTCCTTCCTACGGAGTCACCATGGGCTGGCTGTAGGCCTGGACCCAGCCTCAGCTCCATCAGTGGCCCTCTCTCAACAGACTCCCTCCCTGTATCCTTTCTGACTTAGAGTGCTAATACCACCCCAGTGTCAGCAACTCCACAGTACTGAATCATTCATCCCCTGTTGCCTTTCCTAAACCCTGGTCATACCTTTATAAATAATCTCATTGCAAAACTTTCCTCAATTACCCAGCTTGCACATGCCAAGAGTCAGGAGATGTTTTTCTACTCAAAGAAAAAGTAATAGCTCACAAACACCAACAAACAGGTTGTTTTTTGTTTTGTTTGATTTTTTTTTTAAACTTGACCTCAGTCTTACCCAGGCTAGAGTACAGTGGTCTGATTAAAGTTCACTGCAACCTCAAACCCCTGGGCTCAAGAGATCCTCCTATCTCAGTCTCCTGAGTAGCCTGGCCTATGGGGTCTGCTACCCCTGCCTCCTGACTAATTTTTTTATTTTTTTTTAGAGATGGGGTCTCACTACTGCCTGGGCTGGTCTGAACTTCTGTCCTCAAATGATCCTTCCACTTAGGCCTCCCAAAGTGCCAGGATTACAGGTGTGAGTCACAGTACCCAGCCAACAAATAAGACTTTAATGTGAGGGAGACAGTGGGGAATGGTAGGAATTGTGACGAATGGAAAGCACTCAATCAACCCCTCACACTCTGCCTTTTGTTGCTATGACAACAGTCCTGTGTTGTCAGTTCTTCTCATTTTTTAAGAGCAGCAAAACATGCAGATTTTTAAATAAGATCTCTTATTTTCAAATGTGGCTCACAGTTTTGGAAATCATGGTGTGAGCCAGGCAATCAGTTGGCCGAACTTGGTCCTTAGATCACCAGTTTGCCATCTTCTGACAAGCCCCGAACCCTATGTGATAAGAGCCTATGAGCAGGATCGCTGATGGGTAGAGTCCTACAGGGACAGTGGGGCAGCCTGGCCATGCCACCTCCTCCACAAGGCTTGGTGGTGGAGCCCACAACTCACATCCCCACAGTGCTACTCTGGAGCCTACAGCCTTGCTGTGCCTGCCTGGTCCATCATGCCTAATACGGGTGTCAGCAGAAAGTGAATTAAATCCGCAAGGCTGCAATTTGCAAACAAAACATTCTGTGGCAGTAACTAAACAGAGCATTATGTTTTAATCGGGTTTTTAGAATGTTTTAAAAATCATTTTATTGTGCAGAAGCTGGTATCCTAAGAGCTATAATTCCTTAACTAACAGTATGCTAATGCAATACCCTCTGAATGTTCTCCCCAGCTGGGGCATTTGTCTTGATGCTCTTAGACCTGTGTACTTTCAGAGCGGAAGCACAATGCTGCCTCCCTGACACGCAGATGAGGAACCCCAGGGCAAGTGTCTGCAGAGGGGTTGCCTTTTGCCCTGGCTTTGAGAGAGAAACAAAATGATTCCTCCTTCCTGCATGTTGTCTATTTGTGTATGTATGTATGCATGCATGCATATGTTTATTTATTTAACACTTACATATTTCTATGTATGCATTTCACAAACATTAGCCCTATGAATTCTTCTACTCTTATTTTTATCTCTGTTTTTACAGATGGACAAATTGAGGCACAGAGAGGTGAAGTAACTTATTGAAGGTCACACAGCTGGTAAGTGATGGAGTTGGGAGCTTGGTTTTTTTGCCTCTTCTTTCTGCCTCCAGCCTAGCTCCTGAAACCCCAGCTCATCAATCTTTCTACACTCTCTCCTGCCATTCCTCTCTCTCCCCTAGACAGTCATTCATCTGTTTTATGATCACTGAGTGTGTCTATTGTGTTCCAGGCCCTGTGCTGAATACTGGGGACCCCTCACTGAGCTGTTCCCATGTGGTCTGTGCAGGGTGGGGCTCACAGTCTAGGAAGGGAAACAATCTAATAGCCAGGCAAGACTGTCCCCTGAGATAAAGGAAGCCCCATGGAGGCCTGTATAGCCTGTGTTAGAACGAACAAGATGCCCCTTGCTCCAGTCACCTTAATGCATTCATAAGAAGAGTCATATAAAGTTGTATGTCCACGGTAAC
Source organism: Loris lydekkerianus (assembly GCA_963574355.1). Classification (NCBI taxonomy): domain Eukaryota; kingdom Metazoa; phylum Chordata; class Mammalia; order Primates; family Lorisidae; genus Loris; species Loris lydekkerianus. The sequence continues at coordinate 5,772 of CAUYPK010010964.1, forward strand.
TATGAGTGTGAACTATGCCCCCAGAGTCATGTACAACTTCCACAACTATATGTGGTGGATCTCATCAAGCAGGGCTTCCAGGTTGGAGGAGGGGTCAGTCCAGGTCTGGAGGAAGGTCCAGAGAGGTTTCCTGCGATAGCTGAGATTCCAAGGAGTAGCAATGCGTGAGTGAAAAGAGGAGTGGAGAGCATGTTCTAGGCAGGGGAACAGGATATTCCCAAAGAAGAGCTCTGCAGCTTTTGTATGGCATTAGCTTGGCTACACTGGAACTGTTTCCCAGTGTGTCCTGCCCCAGGTGGTTCTGGGACTGGGTTGGCTTCAGGAGAAATTTGTGTCAGATTAGGAAGGCGGAGACAAGGCAGCAGCCTTGGTTATGCTTGGTCAGATGCTGTTATGACTCACACATTGAGACATAGGGCAACCAGCTTAGAAAAACCATCTACACACCTTCCAGGATCCAAAGTCAGATCCCATGTCAAAAAAAGACCCCATCCCTAGGGGTTCTGGTTGTTTTAGCCAAGTAATCAAAGGAAGGACTGACAAAGGACTGGGCTAGAAGGGTAGGCAGGGGCTAGACCATAAAGGGTCCTATGGACCCAGGGAGCCATGGAGGTTATTTTTCTTTTTTAAAGATAGAGATATAGGCCAGGCATGGTGCTTCGTGCCTGTAATCTTAGCACTCTGGGAGGCCAAGGCAGGTGCATTGCTTGAGCTAAGGAGTTTGAGACCAGACTGAGCAAAAGCGAGACCTGGTCTCTACAAAGAATAGCCAGGTATTGTGGTAAGCACCTGTAGTCCTAGCTACTTGGGAGGCTGAGGCAAGAGGATCACTTGAGATCAAGAGTTTGAGGTTGCTATGAGCTGTGACACCATAGCACTCTACCAAGGGTGACAGAGTGAGCCACAGAGTAAGACTCTATCTCCAAAAAAATAAAATAAAATAAAATAAAAAATAGAGATATAATCCCACATAAGCATTACCCTTTTAAAGTACCCAATTCAGTGGGTTTTAGCATATTCATAACATTGTACAATGATCACCACTATCAAATTCCAGAACGTGTTCATCATCCGGAAAGAACTCCTGTGCCCATTAGTAGTCACTCCCGGACCCTCCCTCCCTCCAGCCCCTTTCTGTCTCTGTGGATTTGCCTGCCTTGAACATTGCTTATAAATGAAATCATGCACTACGTGGCCTTTTGTGTCTGGTTTCTTTCACTTAGCATAATGTTTCTAAAGTTTATCTCTATTACACGTGTCAGTACTTTCTTCTTATAGCTGGGTAATATTTCAGACATTTGGGTCATTTCCTGACTGTTGGTAATAATGCCACTATAAATATTCATGTACACGTTTTTTGTGTGGACATCATGTGTTTTCAAATCTCCTGGATATAGGCCTCGTTGAGAAGTTGCTAGCTCACATGTTTGACTTTTGAGGACCTGCCCAGCTGCTTTCCCCAGCAGCTGCTCTCCTTTCCTTTCCCCTCAGCAACACATAAGGGTTCTGATTTCTCCACATCCTCTCCAACACTTGTTATCCCCCCTTTTTATTATAGCCACCCCAGTGGGTGTAAAGTCTCTCATTGTGGTTTTGATTTGTATTTCTCTAGTGACCGGTGATGTTGAAAATCTTTTCTGTGCTTATGGGCCATTTGTATAATACATGATCATATCTTTGGAGAAATATCTGTTCAAATTCTTTGGCCATTTTGAAATTCATCTGTTTGCATTTTTATTCTTGTATTATAATTGTTCTTCATGTATTCTGGATACTAAACCCTTATATATGATTTGCAAATATTTTCACTTTCTTAATAGTGTCCTTTGAAGCACAAAGTTTTAGAAAAATTTTGGCGAAGTCCTATTCATCTATTTTGCCCTGAGTGTCTTATCCTTTGATGCTGTAGATAAGAAACTATTGCCTAATCCAAGGTCATGAAGACTTATACCTATGTTTTCTTCTAAAAGTGTTATAATTTTAGCTCTTACATTTAGATCTTTGATCAATTTTGAGTTAGTTTTCGTTTGTGGTGTGAGATAGGGTCCAACTTCATCCTTTTGCACTTGATATTCAGTTGTCCCAGCACCATTTGTTGAAAAGTCCCTCCTTCCTTCCATTGAATCATTTTGGTACCCTTGTTGAAAATCATTTGACCAAACATGTATGAGTTTTTTCTGGACTCTCAATTCTATCCCACAGAACCATCATCTACTCCTATGCCAGTAACTGAAGGGTTTTAAACAGAGCAGTGTCATGCTTACTTTGTGTTTTAAGACTGAAGGGGAGAGAACTATGAAAAACTGCTATGGCAGTTGTCTGACTGAGAGGTGTTTAAGAGGGTGGCAGTGGAGATTTAGAGGAAGGGGCAGATTTGAGGGCTATGTAAGAGAATTAGCAGGACTTATTAACTCTTTATCATGGGAGTGAGAGAGCAGGAGCATGGGATGGCTTCCTGGTTTTTGGCATTGGTGACTGGGTCAGTTGGGTGGAGGGTGGTGTCACTCACTGCAGGGGACATAGGGGTAAGGGCAGGGGGAAGGTCAGGGCAGGGCACCAGTTTAGTTGGGGCATGTCCAGGAAGTGGCTGGGTATAAGATTCTGGGTTCTGAGAGCAGATTGATCTGAAGGCAGAGATGTGGGACTCTCAGCACACAGGTGACTGGAGAGGCAAAGGACTTCAGGGACAGCATAGAAGAGTGGCCACATGGCCCCTGATTAAGAAAGAAAGAAGGGAGCGCAGAAAGAAGAATGGGAGTTGCTCATTTCCCATCGGATCGCAAATTCCTGATCCCAGGTCCTACCAGGCCCTGATGGCATTTCTGATTTTCAGTTTTAAAATGCTCAGTCCCTACTTTAGGACGTTAGACAATTCAAATAGGTTTCTGCCTTTTTGCAACCAGAATATTCTACTGGATCTGGCTCCACTACTTCCTGGTTCTCCACTTGACCGTGGTGTGGAATCAGTAAAGTCAGATTCTGACATGACCCAGGCAGGGAAGATGTGACTGGGCCACTCGTAAGGTCTACAGCAAAAGGGTGATGGCTGGTGGGGAGTGCCTGCGTCTGGACAGTCTTCTCACAGAGCTGTCCCCAGGGCCAGCCTGAAAAGGGACTTGTAGCAAGGAGAGGGTGAGACTCTGGCTTTGTGGCCATCCCCACTCTGTCTCCTGGAAAAGAGGGACCAGCTCCCTGGCAGTCATTCCAGACCCTGGTTCTGCAGTCTGGTTTTACCCTCCTCTCTAGGTGTATCTCCTGCACCCTCCCGTCACCTGCTAGCCCTCAGACCCCAAATCGTACCCCCCACACCAGGCCCCAGTCACACAACTTCTTGCTTCTGGAAGAGGCTATAACACAGTGGGCTCTGGAACTGCACTATTTGGGTTCAAATCTGAGCCCCACAAACTGTGATTTATATACCCTTGGGCAAATGATTTAATCTCTGAGCCTCAGTTTCCTCAGCTATAAGATGGGATAATACTACGAATGGTGTAGGGACTCAATGGGAATGCACAAAAAGCCTTTAGTGTGGTGCCCAGTATTTAAAATTTGCTCTGTAAACACAGACAGGGAGGAGGAGAAGGGGACCAGGGACCGAGGCGTCACCATGGTTCCCGATAGCTCTCCAGTTCCCGGTTCTAGATCTCCCCTAAGTTCTAGTCATAATTGTATTGTTGCATATGGTGGAGGTAGAGGTCCATTTCATTTTTTCCTTACCCAGTTGTCCCAAGTGTACTTATAGAAAATTCTCTTTCCCCACTGCTCTTCGGGCCACCTCTATCACATACCATATGTCTGTGTATGAGGGCCCGTTTCTGGGCTTCCCTTCCCCCTCTGGTCTCTGTGTCTGTACTTGTGCTGACCTGATGCCAAACTGTCTTCATTGCTAGAGCTTTGTGATGAACAAGTCCCGACACCTGCTGCCTGTTCTTGAGAGTGACTCAGTTATTCTTGGCCAGAAAAGTGGATGTCAAACCTCATCACTCCCAGCCTAGGCACCTCCAATGGCTTGTTAGAAGGAACTAAGGCCAGAAAGGCCTCAGGAGGGGTTGGGGCAGGGCCCAAGGAACTGCCGAGGCCAGGCAGTAATTCTCTTGGCCCCAGCAGCTTTCTGCTACCAGCCTCCCCTCACCCTCATGTCTTTCTTTTATAGATTGAAGGAGCCTCTCTGGCTCTTTGTGTGAGATTCCCTATTTACTCAGAATCCCCACAAGAAATGGGGGGCCAGGAGAGGACCCAGCGAGCAAGATGGAACATATGTGGGAAGGGGTAGTGGCTGCTCAGGCATCGGACGTTGGATCTCTGCCTGCTGGAGAGAATGGATAAAACTGGGCTTTGCTGGCCCCAGTTCTTCATGCACACCCTACTAGCTGCATCCTTTGCCACGTGACTTGTGGCCCTTCCCACCCTTGACTGCTGTTGGCCGGAAGTGGGTGGGAGAGGCGCAGGCCTCATCTCCGTGAGCACCACCTCTGCATGTCCATTTCTGCAAACACACAAGTCCCTGAATATCTTCTCTTTCCTTCACAACTCCCATCTGATCTGTTTCCAGGGCCTTTGGTCTCTACTTCCAGCTTCTGTTTCCCAGACCACCCACTTACCTCCATTCCTGTGCCCTCTGCCCTAGTTCAGGATATCCCCACCCCCGTCTGTCATCTGACTGCAGCATGGCTTCCTAACAGGTCTCTCTGCCTCCCGCCTCCTGTGCCTGTGTCACTGTGCAGCAAGGGACATGTTCACACCCCTCCCACCTCTCATCTCTCCTGGAGCCCCTGGCCCTGAGGCTGAAGTCCAAGTCAATGGTCCTGGGCCCTCTGCTGCCGCCCTTCTAGCCCTCCTCTGTCTAGCCTCTGTCATCCTTCCCCCCTTGTCTTGGGCCCTTGCCATTCTCACTCCCCTCCCCCCTCGGGCTTTCTTCCCGAGTTTACTTTCTGGAAGGTGCTGAGCATCCTCTCACCTTGTTAGCTTTCATCCCTTTGCCCAGCGCTCCTCCCAGTTGCTTTCTTTCCCCTGATTTCCTCATCCTCTCTTAGTTCTGCTGCAGATGCCATTTCTTCTGGAAATCTCTCCTGGCCCCTATATGTGGGTTTGGTGCTCCTGCTCTTTGCCCCCAGGGCGCCCTGCCCTTGCCCTAGCATGGTGCTTTTTCATTCATCCCACAAATATTTATGTTGTGCCTTCTGTGAGCCAGGCCCTGTGCAATGGTGGGCAAAACAGACATGTTCCCTGCCTACTAGGAATTTACATTCTAGTTGTGAAGACGATTTAACAAAAGGGGCAAATAAAAACAGTTGTTGCCAGTAGCAACAAAACACAGGACTGGGATTTAAAAAATGGTAGAGCAGGTGTATTTTAGACAGGGTGGTCAGGAAAGGCCTCCATGAAGCATTCGCATGGCATAGATAATATTTTATTTTATTTTATTTATTTTTGAGACAGAGTCTGGGACTCTGGGACTACAGCTGCTTACCACAAGGTCTGGCTACATTAGTGCTACAGGTGCTTACCACAACACCGTTGTGGTGGGCGCCTGTAGTCCCAGCTACCAAGGAGGCTGAGGCAAGAGAATCGTGTGAGCCCAGGGTTTTGAGGTTGCTGTGAGCTATGATGCCACGGCACTCTACCAAAGGTGACATAGTGAGACTCTGTCTCAAAAAACAAACAAAACACAAAACAAACAAAAACACCTGGCTATTGTTTTTAGCTAGCAGGTCTTGCTCTTGCTCAGGCTGGTCTTGAACTCATGAGCTCAAGCAATCTACCTGCCTTGGCTTCACAAAGTACTAGGATTTCAGATGTGTGCCACCTTGCCCAGCCAGAATTTTTAATTAGAGGAGAAGTAAAGGGAACAGCACTTCAGACAAGGGAACAGCCTCTGCAAAGGGGCTGAGGTCAGAAAGAACTTGGTGTACTGAGAATCTGAGAAACTGAGAGGCCTACATGACCGGGGTGTGGGGCATGAGGAGAGGAGAAGAGGGGTATGAGAGGATCCCAGCCTCATCTAGACTGTACAGGTCTTTTCAAATATGGCAAAGAGCTTAGAATTTATTTTCAAAATAATGGGGGCCATCAAGATTCCCAGGGAGGGATGAATGTAATCTCATTCATGCACTTTTTTTTTTTGAGACAGGATATTACTCTGTCACCTGGGCTAGAGTGCAGTAGTGTCATTATAGCTCACAGCACCTCAAACTCCTGGGCTCAAGTGATACTCCTGCCTCTGCCTCCTGAGTATCTGGGACTACAGGCCACCACGATGCCCAGTTAATTTTTCTATTTTTTGTAGAGATGTGTTCTTGCTTTTGTTCAGGCTGTTCTTGAACTCCTGAGCTCAAGGGATCCTCCCGCTGGGGCCTGTCGATGTGCTAGGATTACATGTGTAATCCAGCCACTGTACCTCACCTGATTCATGTCTTAAGCTCAGAGAGGTTATTGTGTGAAGAATGGATTGTAGAGGACCTAGGAAGCTTTTGCAGAAGTCCATGGAGAAATGATCATGGCTTGGAAGGTGGGAGTAACAACGACAGGACAAAGATGAGGGTCCGTGGTCTGTTTTGGAAGTAGGAAGGATAATTTTTGCAGGACTGACTATGGGGTGAAGGAAGGAAGTTTAAGGACGTTCCCTGGCTATGAGTGTTTTCATCTGTAAAATGGGCACGACAGCACAATCACAGCACCAGCACAGAGATGAGTGCTGGTAGACAGGCCACAGTGAACATGCAGCCACAGACCACCAGGATTACTGTGCATGTCTCAGTTATCACACTGGGGTGCATCCTGGAAGATCCGAATTGAGTCTGATTTCTCCCTCGACCTAGGGAATAATAGAAAAAGCAATTTAAAAGCCTAAATTGTGTTTTTAAAATGTTTCTGGAAGCACCGAGCCTGGTTTTCCTTGATCCCCTCCTCTTGCCCCTTGCCCCAGAACTTAGCATGGATCTCTAGCGGGGGAGCTGCAGTTCAAGGCAAGGTCGGCAGATGGCGCCAGAAGCTAAGGGAAGAGGCACTCCATGCCCCATCTAGCCCTCCTCTGTCCAGCCTGTCATCCTTCCCTACCAGGCTGCCCTTGCAGCAGGGGTCAGAGACTGAGGTTGAACTTTCTGCAGCTCCCTGGGAACACAGACCCATTTTGAAGAAGCAGAAAGAAAGCTGGAGACCCTGCTGAGAGCCCTGAATGGGACCTCCCACCCTGAAGACCTCCAGGCCTCCAGTTCCTGGCCTCACTCCTGGGAAATCAGTTTATGAATAGGGCAAGAGGGTCCCAAGTGAGAGGGAAGTTTTCTTCAGAAGAGCCATGTCATCTGTGAGAAAGGAACTATGTATGAAACCTCTCAGAGCAGCCTGTGACCTCCTGGTCCATCCTGTGTAAAATATGAAATAAGAGTTTTAATTACCAAGCTTGGAAGACAGCCGACGTGTTTAATATTTAATGTCCCCGATGCTTGTGCCCCAGGCATGCCGCCACTGACAGAATTGGGGTTTCCCCTGGGTTGGCTCTAAATGTGCTTGGAGAAAGGCCAGGCAGCTGCCTCCCCCAGCACCTGGGAGCCTCCTTAGCCTGGCCTGGGCCTCCTACTCCCTGAGAGACACCTGTCAAGGGGGCCTGGGTTCCACTCTGGGACCTTGAAGCCCCCATGAAGGCATCTAGCATTGGGCTCGCCCAGGGTCCTGGTGGAATGTAGGAGACAATGAAGCCAGGCAGCCTGAGAAGGTGAAAACGGATGGAAAAGACCAGAATGACCAGCCTGCATTTGGATTCTGCTTTACTGCAAGTTACTCAGCCTTTTTGGGATATCACTTTATTATTCATAAGGTGGAGAAGGTTGGGTTATTAAGGCTGTTAATAAATCACCATTTATAATGTGTCTTTAACATTTACAACAGCCTGCTAGGTGGCTGAGCTGAGACTTGAACCCAGGTCATTTTGACTCCAGGGCCTATGACTCTGAAAGTCTAAATGTAAAAGCACCAGAGATTCAGAGCTGGTGGGGACACTAGCTTTGAAGGGGACACTGCTACCCAGGCCCAGGCTCTGGTTTGTCGTGTACTCCAGCGGCCCATCCAACCAAGAAGATTGCTAATAAGCAAACTAAATCACTGCACATTTCTACTTCCTACAGGGAAGTGGTGGACACCCAAGCTGCATTTGATTGGCTGATTGGCACCCTCAGTGTGAGTGGAGTTCTCAGGGTCATCCTGGGGCTGCCAATGCACCTTGCTTTGTTTCTAGGCTCACCCAACCTCCCTTGTCCAGCCGGCTGTGGCCAAATTAGTGCCTGTGTCACCTCCCTAACAGAGCACAGTGCATGGGTGTAGGCAAGCGATGGGGTGTGGGGAGGGGAGGTGCATTGATGGTTGGAGACACTTGTCTTAAGGTGTATAGGAGACCTCATGAATCCCCTTTGCAGCACATCCAGGAGGGACAACTAGGGTAGAAAAGGAGAGGGACGTGGCAGTGAGCTCCCTTTTATAATCATCAGACATGCTAGCCTGGCACGGGGATGCAGGAACCCTGTGCCTAGAGGAAGGTGAACTGTCACCATTGTTGAGTGTACCCCACACCAGTGTCACCTCTGGGTGCGCACCCTACAGCGACTTGCACATAGCAGGCAGAGACACTTGCCCAAGGATATTCCTTGGACGGAAACAACCTACGAGCCTACCCATAAAGGAATGGGCAGGCACAGGCGGCAAGTGCAAATGAGGGGGCACCATGCTGCAGTTCAGGGGGGTGGCTTGGGATGATGCATTATCAACACTGGAAGGTCAGCAAAATGCGATGCCAAAGAAAACGCCTGGCAAATGCTACAGTACGTGTTTCCATGGATGTACACACACTGACAGGAGAAGAATATTTGCCTGTGGGAGAGGGGAGAGGAAGGGGGTGGGCTGGGGGAGCAGAAGCACGTTAGAGGACCCCCGTGTGGCCTCCAGTGACTGTGAGCTGACTGACAATTGCAGTGGATCTAATTACGTGCATCCAAGGTCCAAGGCAGCAGAGGAAAGAAAGGGGACCCGGGACTTGTATGAGGTTTTAGTGAAGGCTCAGAAATTGATGGATGTTTGGGAATTTTTCAAACAAGTATGTCATCTAAACTATAACCGACCGAATTGGTTCATGAGCTCTTTCTGGGCACCTGGCACGTGGCAGGTGTGTTGCGTGGTTGTCTACGGTGCCCTCACAGCTTCCCCTTGAGGTATTACCATCCCCACGGCCATCAGCCCAGTCCTGCCCACTGCCTCGCCGCCTGGCACGGTAATCCGGGAAATGCATTTCTCCAGGGTAGGCTGGAGGTGGCGCTGTTGCAGTTGGTCCAGGACAGGTGAGCGGCCCGAGCCTGCGAGGTGGGGGTGGAGGAGGACGTTCGGGAGATGACCGGGCGGGGCCCTACTTAGCAGCTCTAAGGGCAGTAGAGAGCTGCTGAGAAGGCCCAGGGCATGGACCACCTGCGGGGAGAACTTCCTCAGGAGCCTGGAAGCTGCTTTGCATTCTCCTCCCTCCCTGGCAGCCTCCATGAGACCTTTTTGCAAAGGCCCAGGCTCTGGTTCAGGGTAGGAATTGCAGGACGGTTTGCAGATAAACCTCAGTCAACCTGTTAAGACTCCTCCACACACACACACACTCTGCTTTTTGCTTTCTAATTATCTTTGAGGGCATTGCAAGGGCGGACCAGGAGCTATTCCCAGCACCAGGGCCCTTGCAAGGGCTTTGGTCCCCTGCCCCCTGTCCTCAGATGCTCTCTGATCAGTGAGGCCCAAGTGTTCAGTGAACCATGATGGGGCAGATAGAGGCCAGGGAGGAGAGAGTAGACGTGTCAGTGCCTGCTTGCTTGTAAGTCACAGAAATGGACACAAACTCGATTAGGGGAAGGTGGGAGCATTGTTAGAAGGACACAGGAGTATTTCATGGAATCAGAGGGTGAGACATGCAGCTGGGGCTGGGGACATGGAAAGGTTCAGAACTGGGGCTTCTCTCTTCTTCTCCTTCTGCAGACCGACTTTCTTTGCCCTGTGTTGCCCCCATCTGGAGTGATGCTTCCTGCTGTTCCAGCACCACCCGGAACATGTCCTGGGGTTCCATGCTCCATATTCCCAGAATTTTCCACTCTGGCCAGGGGGGGAGGCCTGGGTGACACAAACATGGCCTACCCCATGGGTGGCTGAGAGAAGAATTGCTACACTTTGGGGGAAGACACCCCAATATATGTCTATGGTACCATGGAAGTCTAAAGTAGGCGATGGAACCCAAGGGCAGGAGGTGGGTGAGTGCCGTAGGGCTCCATGAGGTCATGGGTTTGGGGTCCAAAGTTGCTGAGAGCCCAGGTAACACCTGTGCTGGTTACCTGCAGGGATCCCAGTGCTACTCACCGGGAACGTGGCCTGGCACACAGTGGGTGCTTGCTAACTAGCTGTTGAGTGAACGAATGGCTGGATAGATACACCCCCTGGACTCTAGCACGGGGCGCCTACCAGTCCACTAAACTTTCTGATACCCTGCATCCAACATGGTCCAACTAGTCAATCTCAATTATATCAGGTTGCAAATGTACCCTGACAAGTTCCTCTCACCAACAGACTGAGTGTCTTTCCAGTTGTTCACCTCTCCAAAAAAGAGCTGCCTTCCACCTCCGAGGAAGGAACAGCCTCCCTGCCTAGGGACACATCTGCCCTGTACTGGTACCAAAAGAGAGTGAAAAATGGGGGGAAGGGAGTAAGCTGTACCCATTCCTTCTGTGGTGGGACATAGGGAAGGCCCATGGTGCCAGTCCTCCGGCATCACCCTGCCACAGCCTGCGACAAGGGCTTGAGTGCAGGCAGTTTACTTGGGATGCAGTCCCAGAGTCAGGGGACAGGGAGAATGAGGGAAGGAAGGAAGAAAGGTGACAGGCTGAGGTTGCAGCTGACTGCAGCAGGGGCTCCACTCCTCCAGGGCCCCTATGCAGGGTGCTGGACACCTCCTGAATTATCTGTGCAGAGGATGGGGACAGAGCACTGATCCATTGGCTCCTGCCACCACTGGGTGAAGGATGTCCCAGGAGCACCAGCTCCCTGCATTTCTAGGTGGCACTTGAATACAGGCTGAACACACAGCCATGGCATTGGAGAAGGGGAAACACATGTGGTGACACTGCCAGTGTATGTGTGGGGTCGTCTGTGTTCCTGGGAAACTGCTACAGCTATAGCAACAATCCCAGGTGAGTGGAGAGGGTGGGCTGCAGGCTCCTTGAGGTCCCAGAAACATGCCTCTGCCTCTGGGCTGCAGTGCTTCCTCCACTTCAAGGTCAGGAACTGCTACTGCAGCCCTTCTCTTTGGGAACCTAGGCCTCCCTCCTGGGGCTCAGATCTGCAAACACAGCAGACCTATTGACATCTGATGCTCTGATGCCTTAAACTCAAGAGACCAAAACCACACTCAGCACCTTTACGCCAAACCCACTTTTCCTTCTAATTGTCCATCCCAGCATCCACCCAGAGGCCCAGGTGGACGATCTGGGACTTAGCCTTGACTTCTCTGTCTCTGGCACACTCTATATCCAATCCACCAATTCCCAAGAAAATAATCCTAAACAGAAATGGCTTTCTGCACAGCAATATTGGTGACAGCATTGTTTATGCCAGCAGAAACAAAGTAAACAAATCAACAGCAAAATACTGGCTACAAAATCAATGTTTCTGTAATGGTTAACTTTGCCCTGGTGTGTTGACTGTTTGCTGGGCATGAAGGGTTGCTGCTGTCTAAGTATCTGGCCTGTGACACGTTTCTTTTTACTCTACTTCAGGGGTGGCGAACACGCGGCTAGAGCCGCATGCGGCTCCCGGCCAAAATGAATTTCGGCTCTTTGCCTCTTATCATTATTTTGTATGCTGTGGCTCTTTGCCAAGTTTGGATTTTGTTATGCTGCTTCTGAGGAGGGACC